>JAAAKE020097933.1:0-19097 GCA_010014785.2 Anisolabis maritima
ACATATAATCAAATATAGAAATAGTGGCTGAGATGTTTATTTAGAAAGATATGGGCATATTGTCAAAGGAAATTACAATGAAAATCAGATGGTTTCATGAGTGTATGTATTAGTAAAATAAAAATTCCCTTTATTAATATATCCACTAATGAAACCCTTTGACTTTCATTCATTCATTCATAATTTCCTTTGACAATATACATATGAATGCGAATATTAAAGATCTATGTATATGCCTGCAATGTTACTGACTTACTTTGTGCAATTATTGTGTTTTGTATCGCAAGTAATCAAAATGTAATTTTTAATGTATATTCATTATAAATTGATATATGATATATTTAATAAGGACTGAAGACAGTTTATTAAAGATGGACCTAAATGTTTCACTGACTAAGCATGCAAAGGCTTTTTATTGCTTCTGGCCATTTCTTTCTAAAAAAATTAAGGTAATAAAACCATTTTAAAAGAATTTACTTTTCTAATTCTATTTTTTCTGATTAATATTTTGTAATGTATATTTCTTATTGTTTTTACTAGTAATTTTATTGTTTAAAAGAATATATTCTTTATGTATTTTTTGTAATTTCCTTTTTTATATATCTTATTGCTCCCCCCCCCCCCCTGTTGCAAACTTCTGGTTAATAACCTTAAAAGCCAAGGAGTTTGAGTTCGAACCCCAGGTAACCCGATGAAAAATTTTTTCAATCATTTGCATAACAAATGATGTGAATTAATATGCCTGGATATTACGTATTGTAACTAAAATATATTGTAAATCATTTAAAGTGTATAAGGTCTCAGATGCTGAAGGACTTAAAATATATTTATATATTGTATTTTTATAAAATGTATATCAACAAAAAAGGAAAGTCTGAATGAATTGCTAAAGCCAACAGCCGTAAATAAATGAACAAAAATTTAGGTGGTATGGACAATTGTTTCAAGGAAATCACAATTACAAATTAAAAAATTTTAGTTATTACAGGTATTTACCTACTCTTACATTTTTCCAGATGCAAAATTTCTTTCAGATTGTCTCGTTACACCAGATAAAAATGGCTCTTAAATTTATAATTTTTTTTTTCTTTTTAATAAATGAAAAAATATCACTTTTTAAATTTTAAAAATAGGTCACCTATAAAAAAAATATTTGGGATTTTTGTGTTTCTTAAAATCGATTCTCTGCTCCAAAGTCATCTCGAGTCATTCAGAAAATAGAATTTATTCTTTTTTTTTTTCGTTTATGTTTTTTTTTTCTTGTTTTTCTTAAGACATTAGGAATTCTTTGAATTTTTCTTTGCTAACTTTAAGTATTGGATGAAATTGCCACTCTCAACGGCAGTTTAATTAAAATAAATAACGTCGATTCAATTTAATTAATACTTTTATTAGAATTCTTTCTTGCCGACTATTTTCGATAAATATTTAATGGTTTTCAGCTGGTTCTTTTGCGTCGGAGTGAGATGATTAAGAATTCATTTAAAAGCAGTTTATTCTTGTTCTCGTGTTTGAAATTTCCCAGGAAGAGATAAACAAATCCGTTTCTATGACTTCAATAGAAACTATCAAACATCAATAAACAGACGCCGGAGGAGAAAAAGCTGTAGAGGAGCTTTTATCTTCGGCGGTTGCCACTTCATCGGCAAATAGAGAGACAGCCACTTCAACTAGCTTACATTACGCCAATTACAAATCGATAATAAAAGTAACGCCGTAATACGTCAGTTATATAATATTAATGCTATTAATAAATGTGCAAAACGCACAGAGAGAGAGAGAGAGAGTAGTTTTAAAAATATTTAGTTTATTCAATCTGTCATAATAATATCTCAATTTGTCACATTAAATAATTAATAGTTTTATTTGTTTTAGAATTATAAACACATGGAAATCTCCTATTAAAGAAGAATATATTTGTTCTTGTCTCTTAGGCTTAGAGCCTTGCTTCATGATCTTAGGGTTAGTGGTTCACTTTTCGTCCAAAGTGACAAAATTTATCTAAATTATATTGAATACTAGTAGATTTAAATAAATATGGACTGTTAACTCTTCGAGGAGAGGGAGTTGCTGTGACACCCGGTCCTATGGGAGGGACGTAAAGAAGGATTCTCTCTCAATGAAGTACTCTTCGCAAGGAGTAGGCTACACGCTGCTGAGTTGAGGACTAGGACATTCTCCCTAGCATACAACTAGATTGGATTGGATGAAAGGGATCGGATGGAATTAGGGGTAGGAGTAGTACGCTAAATAGAAATAAAATTAGAGATAAGAAATCAAGTAATTTCACGGGGTACCAATAGATGGCTACAGCCAGAGGTCGGTTGGTTTTGAAGCTCGTCTCTCCGTGCACGAAATCAATTGGCGAAATAAACGGGATTCCCGTTAGGAGGGCCTATATTGTCTCATATATGGTAGAGAGTTATTTAAAAAATATTTTGTTCCAAAAAATGATCACATTGAGATATTGTTAATAAAGATGGACAGGAATAAAAAGTGAGATTGTACTTGATCGTTATTTTTGGCAGGAAAGTAGTGAAAAATCAAAATATAATTTTTTTAAATTTATTTAACTTAATATTTCAAAGACACAACAAGGTCTTCTTTATCCGACTTATAGTGGAAGACAATAAAAGTATTTGATGTGAAGTAGTAAAGTGGCTCTTCTATTTGACAATGGAAGCACACACAGCCACACCTGGCTGCCTGCTCCTCCTCTATTGAATTATAGATTTTTACAAAGAAATATTATTTTCATATGCATTCAGAAAAAATTATGACAATCGCAGTCAAGAATTTATACAATTCAAAGCCCAACTCACACCAATTATTCGAGAGAAATAATAAGTTTTATTGTTTCATTTTCATCTGGTGAGATTCATCTCATTGAAAATTTCTAGAATATGTGAATGGAGTAATAAGTGCTAATATTAATGAAAAAATGAATGAATGAATTATTGAGTGTGCGTGATGTTTATTTCCCTGTTAACGTTCTTTTCGTTTTCGTTTGTGTAAACATGGGTGGAATTTAATTTTCTCATATAGTCTAACTATAATTACACAGACATGCTTATTTCTAAAAAGATTTAAACTTAATTTTAACAAGTGAAAAAAAATATAATAAATCGTAATTTTTCTATCAAATAGATTAGTTACACTCAGATAAGAGTGGTCTTCAAATATTTGAAATAGGAATATTATGTAATTAGTGTTTCGTTTCAGTTAAAAGATAGTATTTTTTATAAATAAACGATAAAATTACAGGTTGAGGGAGAAAATAAGTAAATATTATATCATTGGTTTTATATAATTTACTTATCCATAAAATGATAAGCTGATATCACATCATTTTAAAATTAAATAACTTTTTTTGTATCCAATTTTACGATTGATATTTAGCCTCTAATTCCTTAATTTATCCTATTTATTTAATTAATTTTCGCTTATCTTTTAATTTTTTAAATCTCCCTCTGTGGCATATAAAATGAAAAAAAACAAACGAACCCGGTCATTGAAAGATGTGACTCGTAACAAAAAACAAAAAGTAACAATAAAACATGAGTAGCAAAAATTCTTTCGTTTTTAATAAATAAAATAAATTATATTTTCTGTTTGACTGTGGTTTATTTATATTAGAACGTTTCGACTATTCATTTTGTGATCTTCTTTAGGAACAATTAAGATACAAATACAAACTCCTATTTCTATTCACTTTTGTTTGTTGGAAGACAGGCAACCCAAATGACTAATTGGCTAATGAATTTTTCAATAATTGTTCTTGAGGAGCTGTGAAATATTGGTGAGTTAGTCATTTGGGTTGCATACCAGCAAGCAAAAACAAAGAAAAGAATTTATGTTCCTCATGGTATATATCAGTCTTAGCTCAAGAAACTTGTGGTCATACTACTCTTGAAAAGTCAGTAATAATACATAGTTATTTTTTTCTAATTTAACATTCCTTACTAAATATTTTCAATTATTAATATTTAACTAGAAAGAAAGTGATTGTCTAAGCGGATTAAAAATTCGATTTTGATTTTTAAAATTTTTAAAAATGTACATCTTTCATTATGGAAACTCTTAGCAGTAACAAGCAACAAAATACCCAATTTGTAAAGGCTCAAGTGCCAATCAATTGATCCTTTCTGACACTTGTCGCTAAAGTAAGCACTGGCTCCTGATGGCGTCAACGTTAAATCCTAACTCACCTCTGATATTGGTTATTTATTATTTACTGTTTATCACAAAGGATGGAGGTAAGGAACCGCCTTAGGTACTTAAGAATTTAAAAAAATAACTTGTAAATACTAAATAAAAACAAATGAAAAAAATTTACTAAATAAAATAATAATAATAATAACAAATAATAATATTATTTTAATAGAATTTTCTACCCTCTTTTGAGCCTCTAAGAACTAACTTTTGAAAAAGCGTCAAGTTTCATGTTCTAAGAGTCAGTGATTCGCTTCCCGTATCGATAAAATTTATTTAACCAATTAATATAAATAAATATGAACGGAGTCTGAAAGGCTTCAAGAAGAGTTAAAAAAGCGTCATTGAATATTTAAGGAAAAATTGAGATTGATAATAACTAGAAGTAATCAGAAAAAGCAAATTTTTCGAAATATTCCTTTTAAGATTCGACTCAAATAATGAGTAGATAAAATTTTTCCAATTGGAAAACAATTAACAAGTTAGATAAAGAATTATTTAAACATACATATTTAGATTTATGCTATTTATACCCGTTAAGTTAATTATTAGAATTATTTGTAGAATATTTTAATAATTTAAGATATCAAGGTGAGAGACAACCAGTTTTTAAATAATTATTTTTAAACTGAATGAATATGAGATTACCTATTTTCTTTTTTAATAAATTTTTCACCTGTTGAAGGTTAAAATAGTTAAAAATAAATTTCTTTACTAAGGTATTACATCATCTAATAAAAAAATAAAATATAATTATTTAATATGATGTTAATATTTTCAGGAAGAACGGGGTATAAAAAATCAAGAACAAATTTTTTGATTAAATCAGAAATTCTTTACAAAAAAAAAAAAATTAATATTTTTTAATTAAATATAATTGAAGGAAATTGATATTTTAAATAAATAAAAAGTGAAAATAATAAGTATTTTGAAAGTTGTATATAAATATTAATAATATATTTTTCCACTCATCAAAAGATGATTAACGGAGAGAGATTTGAAGATTTAACAGACTTCAAGCCAAATCGTTTCTCTTTAACGGTGATTTCCAAGTTTATTGCGTTTCAATAAGACGATCGACGGCATCAGTCACCTTTGCATCTCACTGATATGATATAAAAGTTGCTTCATCATCTCAAGGGCAACGGCCGAGATTTTTCTACGATCATCTGAAAGAGCGCTTCTCTATATATGGAGAAATTTTTGCAACACCAAAAGATTCATAGTTAGAGGTCGGATTTTAAAACATAAAGGCTTCATCTAAAACTAAAAGACAAACAGAATCAGAAGGTTCTTGAGAAAAAAATTCAAGATTGAATAAATTTTGTTGATAAGATAGTAGAAATAAATACTCGTAATAGCTGTATGGCCGTAGTTTTTATTCAGCTTATGCTACTAGGCCATGCCTTAAAATTCAATTAGATATGAAAATTCATACAAAACTATACAATATTAAACATAATTTAAAATTTTGTTATATACGTTAATAAAAAAAATTTGCCCAAGGCGAAACTGGGTCTCTTATTTGAAACGCCTTTGCGTTAAGTATTTATTTATTATCTCTTTGACTCCAACTACTGAAGGGATCTGACAGATTAATCGACGAAACATTTTCTGGATCAAATAAAGGTTTTATAAAAAATTTTCTGAGCCCTATTCCTTCAACTAATTAAAGAAAAGGTTTCTGAGCTTCATTACAAAAAAAAAAAAAAAATGAGACACACGTTATAAAAAAAGGTTACCGATCCTCTTACTCTAAATCTCAAGAGTTATTAAAACGCTAAAATAGTTTTAATATAAGAGCTATATTTAAAAAAAAATAAATTACTTTAGAAGTTTATAGAAAATTTGAAAGATGACTGTTCTTACTCTAAAAGATAACTTTCAGTGAACTCTTATTTTCATCAAATTTAATTAATAAAATAAACTAAATGTCATATTTAGTTAAATAAGTTGTAAAATAAATTTAAACATACATTTTCTTTAGTAGGATATGGAAGAAAACGTGAACTTAATTTTCCGTCTTAAAAGATGTTCACTTGCATGACTGAATAACTACAGGTATTTAAAATAAAACAATTTTCAGTTATTTGGACATATTCTAACCTTCCCCCATTCCCGTGGCCGAGAGATTAGTCCGTATCAATTAATTAAGTACAAATTTATGGATACGGATCCTCACTTCGATAATAATTTATTTAATTGTATAAGGGTTCGGAGAAAAGAAAAAACCAGCGCTCTCAGGTTCACTTTACATCACTTAATGCGGCTAGCATGACGTCAGCCATCCTATTCATTTAAACCAATTAGTTTAAATAAATATGTCTGCCTTATCTTTTAATATATTTTAATTTAAATTAATTAATTCTTTAATTTCTCTTCGGCATCCAAAGAGATAGACTTTAACGATACAACGATCATATATTAAATATGATACAAATTATTCAGGTATATTTATTTATACCAATTGGTTTAAATAAATATTTATCGGACTGCACACTTCTCTTGGCTTTTAAAGTTATCAATACTGACAGTCTCAATTCCTCTAACCGGCTAGGGAATGAAAAGTCTAATTTAAAGTTTATAAAGCATACGTGTCCAAAATGAGGCTTTTTTTGTGGTTTAAAGTGTCTAAATTTGTATTATATTAGTATATAATAAAAATAAATAACAAATATAAGAAAAATAAAATAATTTAATCTCTATAAAAAGTGTCTTGCTGATCTTTAATAATGATTTCTTTAAATATACAAATTCTTGGATACCACTGCTATATTACCTCAGATGCCGTAAAAAACTTCAAAGAAGGGCTCAGATGAAATAAGAAATATAAAAAGATTCAACTATATAAGACGTTCAATTATATTACATCCACATAATTGTAAGAGGAAAAAAATCAAATCAAATGGCCTTGGACCGGAGTAATGAAAGCTGTCACAAGGATCACTTAGATTTTATGTCTGTTATAATGATAATCATCTCTATCACAAATTATATTACTAACTCTATCTATAGTAAATAAAAAAAAATGTTTAAAAATTGTGCTTGAAAAACGAACTTAACAAATGAATTGTTCTTTTCTTTTTGCACCATGTGTTCTTAACCAAACAAATTTGCCACCTTTTTTCCGGATGTTTTTTATTCCCCATTTTCTTGGAAGTGCACTTTTTTCCTGTGCGGGGGAGGGGGGCAGCGAAGTCAGGGTTCTGTTTTTTTTTCGGCTATTTCCTCTTTAGTTGTCCATCCTACTTGTTTGTTTTTGATGGCGTTTTCCTTCTTATCTCTCTTTCTTTTTGAAGAGAGAAAAAGAATAGACGGCCAAATAAATTCAGGTCTTCAAGTGGTACCAGCTGTTGGCGTGGTCAGCGATTAAATACTATTACCACAATTACAAACATCCCGTCAGTTCTATTCTCTTATATAGTTTCTATTTTCAAAAATTTAATTGCCAATGTAATAAATTACATTAAACGTCTCAATATATCCGTAAATTTTATTTAGTATTAGTTATATATTATTATTATATCCATTGAAATGTTTATAGTTTCAATACTTAAAGGAAAAACTGAGTTTATCTGCAAATTTTAAGCAAATCTACAATCAGTAGATAATTATAATGTAATATATTCAGGAAGACAACACCATCTTCCTATAATATATTGAATGTAAAATTTTAATTAATTAATTTTCTGAAATTTAAATTGCTGATAAGCCAATAATAAAAAAAATAGCAAACATACTTTTTTTTTTTCATTAAAATTTAAAATTCCCAAGGGATGAATATTAATAAAATGAATTAGTAATCTCGCATAAATTTTCTCTCCATATTTTATTTATCTATTAATTTAATTTTAATTAAAATGCAAGAGCCATTGTTTTTAATTAAAAAGAGAATACTTATTATACGCTACGTTTAAAAACTGTGTCCTAAATGGAAATTTAATTTCTATTTTCTTTGTTTATACAATAATATCAAAAACAATTCAAGACGTCTATGAAAATTCAAATAAAATTTCAAATTCAAATAAATATTGCCCTTTTGTCTTTTCTATTTTCAAAATTTATTTATATTATCATAAAATGTTCATTTATTTGAACAAACTTATTTGAAGTGGAACATGAAATGATTTTCATTTCATTCCCTTGAATAGAATAATGTTCAGATAACTAGTTTGCGAAGAGAAATACACAATTTAATATATAACGAGAGAAAGAGAGAGAGAGAGAGAGATGAGAAAAGTTTGAACGATTTACTTATTTTACAAACTAAAATTGAATTATATTTAATCTTTTCAAAAAGTAACAATAGAGAGAGGAAATAAAAAAAAAGTTTTGCTTGTATAGGCATTATTTTAAAAACAAAAAATTTTTAATGAATATTAATTTGTATCCCAATTGTATACTCTCTTTTATCTGGGATGACTAATTTATACAGAAGGGAAATAAAGGAAAGTAGAAAACAAAAAATTTAAATAAATAATGTAATAGAGCCTTTAGAGGAGAAAAATTTTTGAGACCCAAATTATATAATGATGAATTATATATTTATTCTGACTGTTATATAACAAATCCCAAACTTATTTAAATTTGGACTACTCTACAGCAAATCTTCCTCAGCGAGGGCTGGATAAATATTATGGGAATCAAGGGGGAATTTAATGGATCATGGAGGCGTACTCAAAAAAGGGCAAAATTCTGAGACAGCTACATAAGAGGACTGAGACAAAAAATTAGACCAGGTGGGGGGAAAATTTGGTTAAGAAAAAAAAAGCTTAAAACATGGAGCCTCTCAAAGAATAAAAGATTCTTCCCCCTCCCCTCATTTCTTAAATCACTCAAAAACTAAGATATATAAAGAAAAAAGTCAAAATTTTGTTAGTAAGTGGTGTTGTTCCTTTCTAAATGTTCTATAAATAGTGTCACACTTGATGTTGATACTTCCTAAGTATAGGCTAGCTCTATTTCTTGATGCAGAGATAGAAGTCTCGCTTCATGTATCCTAGGTCAGTGGTTCGTTTCCCTTCATAGGCGACAAAAATTTAATTATATCATATTGGGTACCCCTTAGTATAAATAAATAATAAGCTATATAAACAAAATATCTTCATTCCAACTCACATGTTCAAATTAAAACTTCAATATCAATGAGTTAGTCTCAACCTCTGAGTCGCAAAATAACTAAGGAGAATGACAAAAAAGGGAAGACAAAAAATTTCGAAAAATCGAATTATTATATAAATAGAAATAAATCCAAATAAAAAAAAAGATATTCTGTTAATATAAAAATAAAATGCCTCTTCTTTTTATTATACATTCTATACATACATTACATACATTTTATTAAAATTCTCGACGTTTCAACCACTTCTTCAGGATATTGTCAATTGTCGAGAAAAACACGACTAATCAATTTTTAAATTCTGCTGTTTTATTAGCTATCTTACATTGTTTTTTGACATCAAATATTCAGCCACCATAAACTAATTTAGAAAGTTGGGTTCCATTTATTAAGGTCGCCTATAGTATTAGTGACTTTTTTCAAGGACAAAAACTAAGGATAAACTTCCTCCTGAAACCTTAAATAAAAAATCTATCTTAGATAAATAAATAATAAACTTAAATCTTAGATAAATTATAAAATAAATTAAACGCTATGTTTGAGAAAGAGAGGTAAATTTTGTTTCTTTCTAATTTTCTTTGAAAATAAAAAATGCTCCAGAGGCCCTTTTTTGATGATATGCTATTAAATTTAATAAATAATTAAAATAGACGTGGGCGATAACATAGAACTCCACTCACCTCTGTTCTAAAAGATAGATAATCAAAATAATTATTTTTAGAAAATAACTTTTTATTTTAATTATCTGTACTTGTATTTATATAAAAAAGAATGTATGTTAAACGGAAAGATAAGGCGATGATTCGATTTTCCGAGCCTATTAATCTTACACAAGAGAATGGAATATTAATGGAGTAGTCTGTCCCTGTTGGTGAGTCACCAAGACATGCACTCTGACCTGGAATATCACGCACCCTCAAAAAAGGTACCACTCCTGACCTGGATCGATGGAGGACAAGAGACTCAACTATTTTGAATGTAAACGTTAAGTGGGCAGATAGTCGTTAAAAGGAAAAAATCTCTTTTCTTAACCAATAATTTATTTATTATATATATATATTAATGGATTATTTTTTTCCTCCTTTTAGCTGAGGAAGTTTATTTACTCAGGAGGATTTTACTCACATTAGTTTTAAGAAAAATTAAGTTGCTTCTAATTTATTCAGAAATTTAATTAATTAAAATTAATAAGCATAATTAAGCTTTTTTCTCAAAACTAACGTGTGTAAGAACCTAGGAAAAAAATTTTCTCAGACTGATTCGCTATCCAAAAATGGATTAGCGTTTACATGTCATTCATTGGTTCATTAAAAGACAGAGAATCTTAAGAAAAATTTTTGGTCTTTTTATAGGACACTAGCTATTTATTTTCCAATAAGTGACTTATAATATAATAGTTAAAAAATAGCTTAAAAATTATTTAATTTGTTAGCTTTGAAATAGTCATTTTTTCATTTTCTATTCAGATACAGATTCAAAGAGAATTGGGAGATCTCCTCTAATAGAAATGGCTTAGAATTTGGTTTATTTTTTTTTAACTAATAAATTTTTGAGGTTTCCTTCTCTCTCATCACTAATTTCAAGTAAATTTTTTATATGAATATCGATTTAAATAAATAAAGGAAAATGGGGACTAAATTAGAAAATAAATATATGTTCTAGGTGGTTAGATTAGATGTAAAAAAATTTTGACATTGATTTTTTTTTTTTTGTGATCGCAATTACTTCTATATATTTTTCATATATAAATAAGAGAAAATAATATGAATCAGTATCTATTAAGACAAATAATGCTATCATTTAGTAAAAATCTTTATAATTATTGGAATATTATAAGAATGCAGTCATGTAAGTTTTTACACCAAATAAATAAACATTCTGCTTGGCATGCCGCCATTCTCACAATCCAACAATTAATAAACTACAGCCACAAACTCGATAATTGAAAAACATTTATCTTAATCTAACACAATTACACATAATAAGTGATTTATGATATTTAGTTATTTTATATATCACGCATGAATTCTTTTTAAATTAGCCTTTAGAAATAATTATTCAAGGGGGAGAATTTTTATATGCTAGAAGAGCTAAGAATAAATATATATTTCAATTTTTTTTTTTTTTTCAATATTCCTCTCCTCTCATTAAGAAATCCGAAGGAATTTGAACGAGTGGGAGAGGAGAGAGAACGATTTAAAATCCTATAAATCAGTGCTTTCTAACTTATTTAAAATTTTCCCCTTGAATTATTTAAGTATAATATAACTCACAAGTTTCCTATAATTACCATTTGTAGATACCACAAAACCCCTGTTAATTAATAATAATGGAAAACCTTGTTAGGCAAAATCGTGTTATTTGAATAAATGCTATATAATGTACAATTACCTCAGGTTTTTTAAATTTTCAAATTGTTTGGATCGTGTTAAATCAAATTTGACTCATGGTAAAAAAAAGAAAGGGTTGCATTTAATTTGCCATGTAAACTCGAACAATGTAATCGGAATCGTATTAACCGGGGTTTGCTGTAAATTGTATTTTCACTGAGTTCTTTTCATTTGTTTTCCTTTGAAAATTAATAAGAGTGAACTTTGATTGTTCTGTTTAGAAGCGTAGGGGGGTTTTTCTTTTTTAGGAAAGTATGTTTGATCCTTTCCACATTTGTTTCTTCAATAAAAAATATTTATTTGCAATTTTTCACCAATTTTTCAATGTTTTTGTAATATTCTTTGGGTTTTTTTTTTTTTTGAAGGGGAGGGGTGAAGCAGCCTTTTTAATAAAAAATATCTAAATTTCAATAAAGGTTCTTTGATCAATGTGAAAATATATGAATGAGATGATATTAAGTTTTATATACTTTTTCATTGAGAGGGATCGCTTTCACTCACTTTTAATAAAATAAAAGAATTTAAATTTTTATATGGAAAAATCGCAAGCTCCTATTGAACAGTATATCTAAATGTTATAATACTATTATACAATAGATATTCTTGCAAGGATGCCAAGAGATATGACTCCAAAAAGGAATTCACTAGGTGTAGAATTGAAGATAATTAAAATTAATTCCAAAAAATTATCTATTCTGGACTCCAGCCATATAAAACGCATACATATACTCATAAAAATAATATATTCACTTTTGGCCTTTCTGATAAAAATAATTCCGTTATTAAATAACTTTTCAATCTATATCTCCATTTTAAAATGAAAGTATATATTTTATAAGAGATTTAAATTAAATTTTAATCACAATGAATATCAATTTCAATGACTTTTTTTTAAGGATATTTATAATAAATGTTGATTCAATTTTCTGTCAATCTAGAGGCAAGACAAGATAAGATTCCAATCGATTACTCGAAAGAGGTGCTTTGACCTGCAGAATACTTGAAACGATTCTTTAATGATGCTCTTTTATTAATAATATTATTATATTTATTTATATTTTTAATTATTATTATATAATCACATCATTATCAATATGAGCGACTAAAATTTTTTTCTTTTATGCTTATTATGTAAAATTATATTGGCTAAATTTTTTATTCGTTTCTAGGTATATGTCTATATTAATATGTGTATTATTTATCAATATGCATTTCTTAATACGCCATTTTAATGACGTAATAACTTCAAAGAAGTTTTTTGATAAGGCAAAAGATAAAAGACTATAGAATTTCTTTTTATTTATTTTTTGTCAGCGAAATAAAGTATTATTTCTCTTCCCTTTAGATTAAATTTGAGGGTTAAATGACTTACTTGCACAGGTTGCTTTCAGTGGGCCACGCACCAAGTCAAAAGACTGTATTATTATAAAGAAATGGCGATCAAAGCATACCTGAAGTTGATATATTTTATTTAACTAATTAATTGGAGATCATCCAGAGTTCTCTTTCACAATCAATTTCCTTTAAAATATTTCATATTCTGACCTATAATCTAATCTGCCCCAACCTCTCGGTTTCTGCGAAAAATGTACAATATTTGAATAATTTTGAAGTTTTATCTTATTTACTTAATTTAATTTTTTATTTCCATATTCCCCTTAAAATTTTGATTTGATTGATTTTTAAATATCTCTGCTATAGGGAGTGATTTAATTATGAAATTGTCAAATATTCGGTTCATGGAGCTCTTAGTAGCGAAAAATTGCAATTTTCTTAGTTGGAAGTTTACTTAATCTATATACTCGTATACCGAGTCGGATGCAGAATAAAAAATACTAGTATTTTTTATTTTTCAAGATTTTTTTTTATTGGACTGGCGACTATTTTATATAATCAATTTTGACTTTCGCCGCCATCATCATCAGGCCTGGAAAAACATTATAATATTAAAAACTTTGCCCTCACATTTTGTTACTTTAATATTAAAGAGTACAAATCTTGTTTGCTATTAGTTTAATCAAAATTAATAAAATTATAATTATTCAAAGATGCAATGTTTTCTTGATTTTATTCCCCTAAATCTTGGTGTTGTTCCATATTTTTAATAACATAAAGACTGTTATTGCCCCCACCCCGTGGCCAAAAGGTTAAAGAGAGTGACATTGTTCGCATGGATAACCTTCAAAGCCAAGGGGTGTGGTTCGGATACCAGGCAGTTCAATGAAAATTTATTTAAACAAATTGGATACCAATTGATATGCCTGGATAACAATTAAAATTTATATGGCCTCAGATGTCGAAAAGACAAAACAAGGTCTGTTGTTGGAATTCCTTTCATTAAAATTGTGCTTCAGTTGTAAAGTCCTTTGGTTAAAATCATTGTTTGAATGTAGTGGCTGTTTTATATATGAATTGTATTTATATATATAGATAACTATACTACTTATAATTTTTTAAATATTTTTAATTTGAATGGTGACATAATTTTATTATGAAATTATTATTAAGTTTAGATGTAGCATACTTTTATAAAGAACAAAGAAACAGGCAAATGCGTCATGTGAAACACCTTTTTTTTTCAATATCTTTATTTTAAAATTGATACCACCTGAATATTAAGAATACATTTTGGAATAATTATAATATACATTGTTTTTCCAGGTTTGATGATGATGTTGGGCCAAAGCAAAAATCGATTATATAAAACTGTCCCAGGCAAATAAAAAAAAATGTTAATATTTTTTTTTCGGGATTTTTTTATTGGACCTAGAAAAACATTGTAATATTAAAAACTTCACCCTCACATTTTGTCTTAATTATGACATAATAATATTAAAGATTATATGTTTTTTTTTTTTGCTATATTAACACATCTCTTTATCCTTTCGCGCAGTTTTATTCATTTTAGCAAAATATATACATTCTTTTGCTTTTATCCTTTTACAGAAATTAAGGGCCTATTTAGTTTTATTCTATTTATTTTGTTTATTCAATATTTCTATAATTAGTCAGAATAAAAAACAATGTTATATCATATTATGGTGATTGCTTTTTATATCACATTTTTTTAAAATCTTTTTCAGACCCTTTTTCGTCCATATTTATTTATATTAATTGGTAGCCATTATAATATAAATAAATTTATATCTCTCAGAACGGGAAGCGGACCACTGACCTTTGATTCGTGAGTTGAGAACTCTTCCTCTGCTCAAAGGGACAGGACTTATATAAAATTTAAATATACTATAATGATTAAACTTAAGTTTAAAAGAATTGTTTAAATTTATTTTTTTAAGTGCCTCTTAATTTACAAAAGCGAGTTTTAATTAGTCTTAATTTTATTTAGCTAATCTTAGGGATTTCTAGGTCAAAGTTTTTTTTATTTGACATAACAAAAAAACAATAGAAGAAGGTAAGTGAGCCAAAAATTATAAATTATTACAAATTTAGAATAGAAATGAGATATAATATTACAAGAAAAAATAGAATTGCTTTTCTGATGCAAGTAAAATTTGTAATTTTAGATGAGTTTCAGGAATAGCATAAAAGATAAAGTTTAAGGAAAAAATAGAAATAAAAATGGATATTATACAAGATCTATGATTAAAAAAAAAAGAATAGGTGTATAGGCTTTTCGGAGTAATTTTATGCTGAAGAATAGGTATTCCCAAAGTTTTCATAAGGAAAATAGATTCCAAAATATTTAGAGGACCAAAAATATATTATTATTTTTAGTAGCAACAAAAGGAGACAATTTCTCTTCTCTTGTGGGCCGCAGTTTGAGAACCTCTGCTCTAATATATGAGAAAGATATAGAGAAGAGAGATATATAGAAAAGAGTATTTCTAAAGAAAGTAAAAAATAAAACTACTATAGAACGATAAATATTCTGAAGCTATTTCTTCTTTCTATGCTTTTCAAACATGTCTTGTAGTCATTGTAATAAATAAATTTTGATTTACGATAATTCCAGAAATATGATTTATATAATTATTTTTATTTTTAAATTAATTTTTCATTTTCATATAAAATTTTTGTCTTACAAGATGTTCGACCTGGAGCAAGGTTGTAAAAGACAAAGTATCCATCAATAAAATCAAAAATTTTAAATAGATTAAAATATATCATTAATTTTTGAATTTAGATTTAATAGAGGCGCCTGCTTTTTTAGAGAAAGCAACCAAAGATGCTTTACTGCTTAGATGGATACCTTAAACAAGTTAATTACTTGTCAGTAGCTTAACTATTCAATTAAATTATTTTGTCCAAAATAGTACTTCGGTCTTTCCATTATGAAAAGGAAAACCTAAGTAAAATTTTCTGAATATTTACCTATTATTGTTGATTTTTTAACATATTTATTCTTTCCATATATATCACACCATACATAAATTCTTTCGATTTTAATAGATGATAGACAACCTAAATGACCAACTCATTAATGGATTTTTCGATTGATTGCTCCAGATGTCTTTTACAATAGACCACACATACTCAATGGTTATTTTCTAGGGAGATTTAAAAGCTACGCATACGTAGTCGGGCCTAGTGAAGTTCAGGAGCAAATAATCCATTAGTTGGTCATGTGGGTTGCCTATTTATCAGCAAGCAAAAACTGATAAATTTATGTATCCCGTGGCATTTACGGAACATTTCGTTTTTAAATAGATATTTACGATAGACAGATAATAGATTTTTACTTGACTCTCCCGGCATTTGAGGCTATATCGACTCCGTCCATAGTTTTTAAAATTAATTGATAGTTACTATATAATATAAATAAATATTATCTCTTTATTGTAAACTCTTTTTCGGCATCGGAGGCCATTTAGACACCGTCCTTATTTATTTATATTAATCGGTAGACAATATAATATAAATAAATTTTTGGTCGCTCAGAACGGGAGGGAACCACTGACCTTTGGTATGTGAGGCGATACCTCTACCTCTCCACCAAGGGACAAGGCTAATTTTATCTCTTTGAATGGGAAGGGAACCACTGGCCCTTAAATAATGAAGCCTCTACCTCTACCCATAAATAGATTTCAGAAGAATATATGGAGTAATTTCTAACTATTAATTTATTTTAAAGGGTGTACTTACAAAATTAGTAAATCAAAGAAGTTCAGGTAACATTCATAGAAGAGGAAGATTCTCACCTGAAACAATAAAAAATTTCATAATAATTTGTTTTCCTGATCATTTATTATTTACAATAATATTAGATACATCCTGAATTTTATTATATAATTTTTCATTTAACCTTTTTTTTGTTAAGAAAGCTATCTATTTGGGTCTCGTTTCCTGATAAAGTCTTTTGAAATATAAAATTATTTGAAAGAATGAAACTTCTTTATAAATATTTAGTTTTTGAACAATTCCGGCAATATAATATATTGAAGAAGTACTCTAACATTAATGCATACTTATACAAAAATTGAAGAAACAACAGCTAAGAATTTAATGCAAACAAAAGGAAAGCCTCTAGCTTTAGTTGTGTAACATATTTCCGGCTTTTGCATCTGTATTTCTTTGTATTTGAATGCGAATATTGTTTTTTATTCTATCCTTGCCTTGCATATTCCGATTTTTAAAATATTGTTATTGTTATATTGGGGTTTTAAGGGCGATTCAACAATTATGAGCTTCATGCTCAGATATTTTCGAGTGAAAACAAACGTTTATCACAGAGAGCTTTTATGTTTAAATAAACAGATATACTGTACATATATATATTAAATAATCGTTTTACAATAAATTTTTTTTTTTTTTTTTGAATATGTATACCGTATTTATAAGAAATATAAATCACCGAAATAAAAATGTAGATATTTTATTGGTCACGGACTCTCGGAAATGCTTCCTATCTAAGAACTGATAAAAAGGGCTAAAAAATTTCAAAAAATGTATTCTTTTTGGGTAATATGAATAAATAATACATAGAAAAAAAATCAGTTTTTAGATTTTTATTATGAGTGGAAACAACTTTAAAGCCACATCTAGACGAAATTCACTTCTATGTATTAATGATGCTTTATTCTGGGGAATAAAACGGGAATCCACTCCATGACTTTTTGGCCAAAAGATAACAAAAATATAAATTGTTTTTATTTATGTACAAAATATATTGATCTACATCAAGAATTGTCAAATAATTCTACATACAGTGATCTTTATTTTAAAATAATTTTATTTTTGAATGATGCTATGAATAATTAGGAATGTCAAGGAAATATTCATTCATTTATGAAACAAAGTAAAAAAGATTTTTTGTCAACATTTGGAACGCTCTTCCATGAAATGTATTATTTAGTCATTCTCATAGAGAAAATTTATATTATTAAAATGACAATGAAAAATTCTTATGTAAGGGGATTTAAATAAAAATAAATAGAGAAAATCAGCATTAATTCTCTCTGAAAGTGGACGTTATTTTTATTTATCTTAGTTTGCAGCAACTATACTACTACCATATAGCATGAGGAACATAAATTACATTTTATTTTGTTGTTGCAAATTGAGCAAATTAAATGAACAACTAATAGGTTATTTTATTAATTGGAACCGAGCTCATCTAGAGCAGACAATGCATGCGAAGTTGGTAAATATCCCTAGAAATTAACATCTGAGCATAGGCACTCCGCTCCGCAGAAGCTCTGGAGTCAAATAATTTTTTAGTTGGCCATTTGGGCTGCCTACCTTCCAACTTCCAAACAATAACTAATTTCTGATACTTATGGTACTTTCGTCATTCTATTGAACCACTGTTGATGGAAATGATAAAAATTGCTATTTTTTATGTTTCATCCTGAGAAACTAAAGAACGAAGGACTTTGAATAAATTTACTTTTAATATAAATAATACATTAATAAATAAAAAAAAAATTCCAACACTACTTTTCAATTACAATGAAAATATTTTAGTAACATCTTTTGTTATTTAGGTTCGTGAATATATTATATAAAATATTCGTGACCTCCTTTAAAATTATATAATATTTTACATTTAATCTAAGCATTCTCTTAATTAAAATTTTAATAAAGTGATGGTTATGCCATTTTTCTGATTAATTTGATTTTAATAAGGATTAAAAGTAAATAGATGGCATTCTCCCCTCCTCCAATTTGGTTTTGTTTTTATTTATTTTTTGCTAGAGTCCTTTTTCAATCCCTGAAGGAGTCTCGTTATGCGAATGTCATGCAAGGAAGGCTAATGACCTCGGCGCATTCGAGTCCAAACCGGATAGAATATATTGGCTAACATCAAAGCAATTTTATAAACACAAAAAATATATCTGTATAAATTTATTACCATAAGTAGGGACTAAAATTTTATTTGTAAATATATTTCAATTTTTTTTAATTTGGTTTTTAAT
>JAAAKE020097944.1:0-19095 GCA_010014785.2 Anisolabis maritima
TTAAAAATTTAAAAAACGCACAGAAAAGATAGGATAACTCTTTGCCAAAAAAACATAATATAAATATTTTAATTCTTAGGCCCCCCCCCCCCCCCCGTGGCCGAGCAGTTAAAGATATTGACAACTTTAGAAGAGGTATGGATTCGGATCCCAGTCAGTTCTTTAAATTTTTTATTTACAATAATTTTTATCGTATCCACATAAGCAAAATTTACATAATTTCCAAATGATGTTTGTTTTTTTTTGTAATTATAAATATTTTCTTTGGAATAAATTAGGAATTAAAAATTGGTGGTACCAATAATTAGCTCTTGGAAACTGATATGCTACCATAAAGAAAAAATAAATCGTCCCAAAAATCTGGTGGCGCAGCACTTCACTTTCTTTCTCCTATAAGATAAAGTTGAGTGATATGCTCTTAATCACAGATTTTTTTTAAATTCATATATACATTGTTTATCTAGGATCTTTTATATTCTGTGAAATTATCAGCTGGTTCTTTTTATTTTACACATTTAATAGGAAGATCAAGTAAAATTATAAAAACTTAATGTTTAATTATTTATTATGCATCCTAAAAAAAAAAAATTGTTTCCTTTGAGAATTTTCCCAGCATTGTATATTCTCCCCTCTTGAGGAGAAAAATGAGCAGCTGGTCACTTTACCAAGGCTCTCCTTAGTGTCCATATTTGTGCTTTTCTTTTATCATTTAACTATACCTCGGAAAAAATCCAAGCCTTAGCCGAGACGGGCGTTAGTCTTGTTAATGTTGATGGCGAAAAACCTCTTGGATACCTTAAGTGAGTTTTAATTCTCTTTTTCTCTCTCTCTCTCTCATTTTGGGCTTGATGATGTTCAATTTTTCACTCTATTTTATCTCCATTCGTTTTTATTTTTATTTATGTATATAAATATCAAGGCTTATTTTTACCATGCAACTGGAACATGCTCTATATATTTATGCCTCGAGAGACTTTCCTTTGAAGGCAATATCAAAGCAAAAACTCGTTCCGAGAAAAATTTATTTGCAAGTTCAATTAGTTATTGATTTAAAAATAAAATTTCTTTATTTTCAATTTGTACATAAAGTGAAGAAAGTGGTGAAGACTAGTATTTTAATTCTTCAAAAAAATTTTATATAGGTTTCTCAATCTTCTTCCAAATTTTCTTATTTAATGACCCACCAATTTGTTTAATCTTTTCACCTTAAGGACAACTATAACTTAAAACTTTTATATAGTTTTTATAAAATATTTACTGAATATCGTATTTTCTTATTTTAATAAGCAGATGTATCATAAATCAAAATTTTTAAGAGAGTAGTGGCGTAGTAAAGATTTGTTTAGAGTTTGGGACAGGAAAGCTGACATAATTTTTATTATTAAAAAATTGTACTTGCATGCAGAAAGCCTTAAAGGACTATTAACTTGGACTAAACAAGTTTCCAAAGAACATCAATTTTTGCCCAGCCTTAAAAATTTAATTCTCCCCCTCCCCCTCCGACTCCCCCTGATAAGGCGTGTGCGTTGGGAACCACGGTGTTAAATATTTTTTTGATTTCTATTTTAAATATTTTAAATAAATTTGTTTTATATTTATTATTTATTTCTAAGGTGGATTTTTAAATTGAAATTAAAATGGTATTTAAATATTAATATTTTTTTGTAAAATTGAAGCAGGTTCTGTGGGTTGAGTGTCTTAATATGCTCGTTGAATTAATTGTTTGGAGGGAGGAATGCTCTTGACCTCCCTCCCCTCCATGCCCATTCAACGTAAATATACTTCAATACAACAGCTTGTTTTTTATGTAATAAAATGATTTCTCATAGATTTGTAAAATATAAAAAAAAAATTACAAAACTTTAATAAATCTAAAATTTATAAAATAATCTATATAAAAAATTTGATAAAATACATATAAAAGTGCAATCCGGTTCCAGTTTTATTAATAATTGGCAAGGTCTTCAAAAATTTTTAATTTCTAATCAATAGGGGGGAGAGAGAGAGAGAGGAAGAAGAAGCTAGCTTTATAACTTTTTGAAAAATGCAGACACCTTTAAGCGCCTGTTCAAAACCTTGTGATATTTATATACGTGTACACTGAGTGTTCCAGTGAAGCGGTATCTGATGTCAAATACTGATCAAATACGAGATGTTCTTCTTATTATTTATTATTCAAAATAGTTCTTTTGTGACTCAAAGCACTACTGGCAATAATTGGAAAAATCAATTTCAATCCATCCTTACAAGTCAGGATGGATACTCAAGCATCCAACACATATTGCACTACATTCATCCATAATTGAGACAAAGCTACGATGATTTCGGCGAAGAGTTTTAAAAGACTTTTACAATCATCCCCAGTTTTCTATTGAGTAATTAACAATCTATTTTAAATAATCAGTAATTAAAACAGAAAAACATCTTGTTTTATTTGACATCACTGAGACACATTTTATATTGCTTCTTTTTCGATAATCCTTAGAACATAAAATTTACTTTATTTTCGCGTGATTTGTGGCGATCAGATCGAACGGGAGGTGATCCTTAGTTCCACGGACAAAAACTCGAAGATCCCGATCCTGACTGAGTACAAGAAACGACCGAAAAGTGCAGCCGCGATCGCACCTGAGGGACCCTGCAAAAGCGTCGCCTGGGCTGAGGACAGAAAGGTTCGCTTCACTTCTCTGGGACTTTTTTTTGTTTTTTAATCCACTTAACAACGGAACAATGGGACACTCACCCTTCAGCATGATAGCTTTTTAATACTAATTATATTTTAACTCTGGAATCAAAGTAAAGCCAAAATGTGTAATAAAATACTATTATAGATAGGGCCTATGACAAAATCCAAACCTTGCCCCCAGGATTTTTTACATCTTATTTTATATTCTGTATATAATTGTTCTTGCTTTGGAATTTGAACAATAACACTGAATAATTTTTAGTGTAAAAATGTATAATAAAATATCACTATCTTACACTTTCTATTAAAACCAATTAATTAGCTACATTTTAATTTCATAACATTAGTGGCGAAGCTGAAATATAAACTATGAACCTAAAATATCTTTTTTCAAAAATAATATTTTAATATTTATTTTTTTTTTTTTTTAATTTTTTCACTCATATTTCTTTGAAAACTTTTAAATATACAATTCAATTCAATAGATGAGTGAAACCAACTATTTTTTTTGGACACGCTCCGCCTAAGCATCTCTAAAATTCTGATGCCTCCCCGCTGTGACATACAATTCTTATTATTCAAAAAGTGAACTAAATTGAAGGAAGCCTAAAAGGTTACGATGGGAACCACAACATTAGTTATTAAAAAAAAATGCAAAATATTTGGTTTTTTAAGTAGGTAATGAGCTCTAACCATGCGTAGTGCTAGTTCCCATATGAATGGAAATGTTTGACATCGAGCTTAGACATTAACCAATTAGGAGTTGAGATCAAAAAAGAAGCCTTTTATGCGCTGATTGGGTGCTTCATTTCAAATTATTATATTTATGTATTTTTTTTTTTAAGAGTTACTCAGATCTTAGTTCCCAACCTCACCCTTAACTCTATATTTAATTATTCTTACTCTAATTTAACGTTGTTATATTTTAAGGAAAATAAAAAAAAATTAAAATTTATTAATTTCAGCAACTCGTTTCAATATACTTAGCTTCGCCACTGATATATATTTTAAGAATATATATATATATATATTAATTTTTTTTTACTTTTTTTTTTTTTGTTAAAGCAACCGACATCGGAAGATCCTCTGGTTTCAGCGAGGCTTCAGCAACAGCAACAACGAAAAGACTCAGCTGGTGCGGAAATGGGACTTGACGAAATGGGACCTAATCATCACGTCTATAAAGTATGCACTAAATAATATATTTTATAAATTAAAATCATTTTAATGAATTAATTTCTATTTAGGCCCATCCGATGCAAATGACAGCAGCTTCAATAGGCAAACCCCCAACATCTTCCACACAAACCACCACTGCCTCCGTTGAATACCGGCCAAGTCCTTATCGTAATGAAGGATCTTCTCTTTATAATGGGTAAATAAAATCAAGTTAGATAAAATTGAATTTTAACTAAAAAATATTTCTTTTTAAAGAAGTAGACCGGCAGCATCGACAGGAGCAGTTCCTCGAAGTACCTCTCGGAGGACGGATGATGGAAATAGAACTTCACAATATATTCCTTCTTCGTCTCAAGATACTTCAGGGATCACACAACAACCTCCTTCTAGTGCACCTCCCCCTGTACCTTCAACTTCTATCTCCACTCCTGCAGCTAGCGATCAGTCCAAACCCAAAGATGATGAGGTATCCAAATTAAATTATCTTTTTTTATAGTGTATATGTTGTTATGCTTATTATTCTTCTATCAGTTTTTCCTTTGTATATTAACACTATTAAAGATAGATCACTACAATTCGAAGTGAATGATCTAATAAAAATTCAAAAGATAATTATCAAGACATTTGCCCCCACCAAAAAAAACAAACAGATTTGCATTTATCTTAAAATAAATGATCTGATATTATTTTATCTATAATTAATCTTGTAAAAAAAAAATCAAAATTTTCAAAAAAATAATTGTAATCTCACATTAAAGCTAATTTATTTATCAAGATGGATGGATATACCCAAAATATACATAATATAAATTGGGGTTAAGTTTTTGAGTACAGATACCTCGAGACAAAAATTTGTCAAATTTTTAGAAGCTGTTTTTAATAATTATATCACATATTTACAATTAATTTAAATAAATTTGAACTCAATATATTTTTGTTATCTTTAGAAATATAGTGGAAAAAGGTCTCTTCTCTTTATATATTATTAAATAATCATTATGTTAGTTTTAATGGAGAACATGACTATGATAATTGTGGCAGGAAAGTCTCTCACCTGCAAAGTGCCAAAATGTTAATTAACATATCTCTTACAAGAATATGGAATTGGTTAGCACATTTGTTAAGACCATTGGCATTGAATTATCTTTTACATATTTCTAAATAAATTATTCAATTTTTGAAACTTTCCACTCAATAGTGACTCTGTTATTAGCTATACCTTGGCAGCATCTACTCAGCAACTATGTCCGGAGTAAAAAAAATTTCACCATCCCATTTGTAACATTTTTGACTCCGATTAAACTGGAATGGTATTTATTTATGAAAAAAAAATAAATAAAAATTTTTTTCTTTTTATAGAATGGCTTATCAGACAAATCCAAAGCATTCCCAACAAGGACATATCACACGATCAAAGACATGATCTCAAGTCGATTCGGTAAACCAGGAAAGGAAAATGACATCACACCTGCCTTAAACAATTCAACAACAACGAGTGAACGTGACATCCTTGGTCCTTCAAGCACTTATCAGGTTTGTATTAATACTAAAAAAAAAAAAAACACTTGGAGTATTACATTATTTCTTTATTTATTTTTAGGCCTCATACTATCCAGGCCCAACAACCGCTTCAGCAAATAAGTCAACTTCTAAACAACCTATTCACCGACAAGCTTCTGTTCCAGCGTTGGATCATGAAGATGATGAAGGAGGTTTCGGAGGGCCTTTAGGGCGAGATAAATTACGAGCAAGTACTGGAACATTGAATCCTGCGGCCGTCACTGCCTTAAATTCAACAGTCACAACTACAGTAACAACACATTTAGGTAATAACCTTAACTCTGATGCAAAACCCACCTCCCTCCCCTCCAATGGCCAAGAGGTTAAGGTTAGTGACCTAGCCAGTATTGATAACCTTAAAAGCCAAGCGGTATGGGTTCGGATACCAAGCAGTCCGAAGAAAATTTATTTAAATCAAAATGGATACTAATTGATATAAATAAATATGCCGGGATCATTGTATAGTAAAATATATATTATGTATCGTCTATGTGTTTATATGGCCTCAGATGCCGAAAAGAAAAAAAATCTCGTTTTTTCGGTATCTGACGACGTTTAAACAATACATATATAAATATATATATATTAGTAACAAATATATTTTAGTTACGATATGTATTATCCAAGCATATTTATTTATATCAATTGGAATTCAAATGATTTAAATAAATTTGGCGCTGCCTAGGATCCGAACTCTTAGCTTTTAAGGTAATTAACATTCGCAATGTCAATATCTTTAACCTCTTAACCACGGGGGAATTGGGAAGGAGAGGATAAGTAAAAATTTTTAAGAATATTTTTTCTTAAGCTCTTCAATGAAAGAATTGGAATATTTGCTAGAGGCAAACCCACCCAGTTTAATCTGCAGATTATCCTGTAATTAAAACACCTAGAGGTGTAGACCACTGAAGAATTAAATGCCACGAGCATCTGTTTTTTTTTTTTATAACAAACCAAAATTTTGTTTGTGAGATTATCTGAGGAGCAGAAAAAATAAATACTGTTATTCTTTCAATATACTTCATCAAATATTTAATTATTTATATGTCATTGAGAATTATGACAAAATTGAATGATACTCCTTATCATTATTTATTTATTAAACATTTTTTTTTTTTAGACAAAATGCAATAAAAAAAAACAAAAATAATTCTAAATAGCCTAAATTATTCAAGAAATATTTGCTATGAGTCTACTCTTGCAGCCTTAATATTTCTTTTTTTTTTCAACATATAATATCTGTTGGTAATTTTATTGAATCCTTTCTACCTCATTCTCCTAAAAAATTTTGAAACACAGAAAAAGACTTTTCCCCCTATCTTCTTGCCCTTTTAATTCTCTTGAGATAATAAAAAGCAACTCCTGATTTCCTTAAAGTTCCTGCCGCGCTATAAATTTTAAATTTCTGCTTTTATATATATATATATTTTTTTTTTTTAATTGCAGCAGAATCTTCAAAGCATAGTTCAGGCCAATCATCTGATTACGAAAAGCCACCAAAAAGAGTAGGCTCAGGTCAAAGTTCATCAAATGCCGACAGCGGTCGAGGAAGTACAACGTATGGAAGTCAACCAGAGGCCAAGACGTCATCACAGACTATCTTGGACACAAGTACTGAATCATCAGATTCTGCTAGTCCAGGAGTAGATGGAAATGCAAGCGCGGGTCGAAGGCCAACAACCACCGGAGGCAATTATTATTTATTTATTTATTTATTTATTACCATATTTTCTTGATTTTCATATTTATTAACCTTTTCCTTAGGAATTGAATCAGAATGGGCTGATGTTGAGACTGAACTCCGGCATATGCTTGATCCGAAGTTGCATATATCCGGATCAGGTGGTCCATCAGGCTCGGGAGGAGGTGTAGGCAAAGCGAATTCTACTCTTAGTGAAAGTATTTCATCTTTAACGCCTCCTCTGCCTCCTCTATCACCCGATGGTGCAAGTAGTCCAAGTCCAGAACCCAGACATTCTCGTTATAAACATAGCCAAAGGTAATCAAATTACATACTCGTCATCTTGGAAAAATTTAATTACTTTTTAATTTAACAAAAGATTGATAAGAATATTTATTTATAGATCCTAATAATTCAACATACAAGAGCAATTTCCAACCGATAGACGCATGGCCCCAGAGCATTATTAATGATCAAAACTGACTGCACTTGCTGTCTTTAGAAATTGCTCTTTAATCAAACCCAATATTTATAAGAATCTATAAGAATATAGCTCAAAGAAGCTATTTGTGAAAATTTAATTTATTTTCATTTCATTTGGATCGTATAGGCCCATCTATAGGCTTCCCATTTATTTACCCGAGGTGTTTATGTGATAGACACCTCTAACCCAACCGATTTCTGACTGAAGCCATCTATTGGCACCCCGTAAAGTTACTTTATTTCCTAACTCTAAATCCTCCTTTTATGTTCATTTCTATATACTAACTACTCTTATATCTAATTCTCTTATATTCATTCCAACCTAATGCAAGCTAAGGAGGGTCTTCTAGTTTAAAAAAGAACTTACTCAGCATTCCTTGCGAAGAGTGCATCATTGAGACAGAATCCTTCTCTTTCATAGGACAGGATGTCACAATAATTCCCTCTCCTCGAGGAGTTGCCTGAAGGTCCTATTGTGGTAGATTAAATTTATTTATTTTAAGATAAATTAGTGCGAGACTAGGTATATTTGTTGCCGGGGCACCATCCAATTATTCAATATTTGTTATAGAACGGCATTAGCCCTTTGGGGCCTTCTCACCTCTAGTTTGCTTATAGTATTATGAGACCTTACAAATGGGGTCGTTAGTCGGCGATGCGAAAAGTAAGGTGAATCCTTGCTAGAGAAATTATTTTTTGGGAGATTGTTTTGAAAAGCACCGTCTTTTTCAAAACAAACCCCTATTATTCAATATTAATATATTTATGAAGAAGTTGTCTAAAACAGACTAATTGTCTTTAATTGGGTGGAATTGCTTGAGATTGAGATTATTCTATCCCTTTACCTTTTTCTTTCTATTCCTTTTTATTTCCCTTCCTTTAATAGGACCCTTGAATTCCATTTTGATACGCCCTTAATCAGTTAATTAATTAATATAACCTGCCTAAGCATTTTTATTTTTATCTTCCTAAATCTCGGATTACTTACTAATTATATAATCTATGTATTTTTTGAGGTTTGATTTTATATATGTATAATATAAAGGCGGATATTGAAATCGTTAAAAGGGTTGAGTAAAATTTGACAAAAATTTTTCTGAGTAAAATTACTCATCAAATTTTTTACTAATTTTTTTTTTTTTTTTTTTTTTTTTTTTTTTTTTTTACAAACCGTTGATTATTTTCCAAAATTATTTTCCGACGAAAGAGCGACGGGGATGACCACAACCCCCCCCCCCCCCGTCTCCTCCTGGTTGGTATCTAACTTTCTCTGTAATATTTTACCATTTAATACGTCAAGTAAAAAATTATTCCCATTATATTTTTATAAAAATAATGACTATATATATAATGTAATATATATATTTTGTAGGAGTCTTCATTAGAGTAATTTCAAATTTCTTTTATTTTTTTTTAGCTTGCCCTACGGGTCCAAATTAGATTATCATCCAACACCAACGAATAACGAAAAATCACATAAAACTTCTGTGTCTATTGGAGTGTCGGCAACATCTTCTGGTCATAAATCGTCAGGTGGAGGTCGGTCGGTTATTCGATCTAGCGGCATGTCTAAAAGCCAACAGGTGGCCGTTGAGAAACAACAGAGGCAAATGCTCATGTTGATGGCCGGAAAAAAAGAATCGATGGGAAAACAACAGCCGCTCGGTAATTATTTTATACTTAAGAAAAGGATATTTGTTGTAAAAATTAAATCAAATATAGAAAAGGATCTAATAAAATTTTCTCATTTATTTTTTTTCAGGCGGATCTGTTTTCGCAGCCGACACTACTGATCTGACCTCGACAACCACAGGTCTGGATTCGATGCTTGATGGTCCCTCGGAATTGAACAATTCAAGTGATGATGATTTGAGTACAACTATTGATGCTCGAGACGGACTTGCAATTCGCAGACAGCTTGAAGGCCTTGAAAATATGTATTCTGAAGTGAGTATTCAAGTAAAATAATTGAAGATTTATTAGGGAATCCTATAAAGCTTATAAAATATGATAGTATCCACATTTCGAATTCCTTTACAATGTATTCCTTAAATCCTTAATAATTTAATGAAAATAAATCCAGTGTGAATTTGGATTTATTGCCCACAAAGAATAGTTAGTTTAACGGGAAGAGGATATCCCTCGCCGTTCTCTTGTTCTTCGTCTTGAATAGGGATGATTTTTGTATAGTATATCGCGATATAACTGTCTATCTAATTATTTAAAATATCTGATATATTGGGGCTTTAGTCCAAGAGCGGATCCAGATAGCAAAGTTTGATCGAATTTAATGTATATATACCATTTTAGAAGAGAATTAAATACTGTTCAATTTTTACCCTATGAATTTTTGTTGTCAAATTGATTGTAAATAAGTTATTTAACTTACAAAATTCCTAAGACGGAAAAAATGGCAACATTTAACTCTCCATCAACCGAATTTTAACAAGTAGGAATTGATTTGACATAGAATTTAACATAATAATTTATCTAATATAATATACAATAATTTATCTAATAAATTTTTATCTAATAAAGACCATTTTGATAAGAGACATAATTTTAGAGTTATTTTCGAAAAACTAAAATAATCCCAACAAAAGATAGAGGCTGAAACTCAACTTGGGGGTGGGGGTAAATTTCATGTTGAGATGTAAACTAAAACGATTAAAACCGGCCGTGACCAGAGGTCCGTTTTGACCTCGTTCAAGATGTCTTCTCGGTCTCGTGCAGTCGACCACCGATCTTCAAGTGCAATATTCACCCAATTCCCATACCAAACTCCATCCCTCTCTTTCTTGATGGTCTCTCTTGTTTCCAAAGAAACTAGCATATCAACATCTTTGATTCAGTAGCATTTCGCTAATTTTTTCAAACTAAAAAACTAATTTTTTAAGCTAAAGATGTAATAAAAATATTTTTATCAAATTTGGAATGGGATGAGAGGGTGGTGGGGATGGTTATTTACCACTTTATTCCTCCTTGTATCCGCCCATCCTCAGTTCTGAAAAAACATTAATAAAGCAATTGCTTTCATTGAAATAAAATAGACAACAGTACCCCCCCCCCCCTTCAAATCCAAAAATCTACACAAAATCACAAAAAAAAATGAAAAAAATTACAAAATCTACAAAATAACACTGAAGAATCCTGGCTACGCTACTGATGAATTAACTTAGATAATCCCACCCCTCTGCATTTTCACATCATTTAAATATTTTTGAAAAGATACCGAAAAATTTGTCAAGGCTTAAAGAATCAAAGATCAAGAACCAAAAATTTGCAGATTATTTTTAAAAACCAGGTAACGAGGCAAGGGAATAATTAATTTTGCTCTCTATATTTCTGAAAAAGAGTAGGTTGCCAGTACTCAGATGTTGTTTTTTAATTAGGACAACCTACCTTGAATTAAAGATAGATAGATAGATAAAAGAAGAAAGGAATAACTTTAGAATTAATTAGCTCGTAATAAATATGAGTTAGAGAAATTAAAGTTAAGGAATAAAAAGTGCTAATTGACATCTTAAGTTTTTGCCTTCTATTCTTTGTGAAATAATTATTTTAAAATCTTTTCCTGCATCTGAGGCCATTTAGAATATATCATTATTTTTTTAAATATAATATAATTTAAATAAATTTTATCGCTTAGGACGGGAAGCGATCAACTGAGCCTTTTGAGATAATTGTAAATTCTAAATGTAATGTAATTAATTAATTGATTGAATGTCTTCAGGTTCTTAAACTTTTGGGAGTGAAACGACATGGAGCAGGACGATATCAGCCTTCATCTGAGCTCAGAGGACATCGTCGAAGACTCTATGGGAGTATGTCTTCATTGCCAAGTTCTGTCAGCAGTAGACAATTCCGGGATAAACGGAGACATGACGATCGGAAGAAAGTCAAAGATATTAAGGTAATAACATAAAAAGTGGGAACTCTTTCCTTCCCTTTAGGAACGGAACCGAATTTTTCTTTAGGGCTCATTATTACATGATGGTCCAGCTTAAATTATTTTAACCTCTGGCTGCGTCCTCTCAGAAAAAAAATATACCAAAAAAATTATATTTTATTATTTATTTTTTAAAATAAACATCTATAAATTAAAATTCATAATGATAATAATAAATATTAAGAAAATATAATTTAATATTAACAATCGATCTTCCTAAATGAATATGATACTAATTTTAACTTTTTTTTTTGACAGCTTTATTAAAATATAAATTAAAAAAATAGTTTGAAAAACAAGATAAAAGCTGATTAACTTTTAACTCCATATTGGATTCATTTTAGATATCTTTTTGATTAGTTTTCTTGTTAATTAGAATAGTATCTATTAAAACTATATTAAAATATTACCTTGTAACCGATAATAATTCTATTTTGTTCTGGAAATAGGGAATCAACAAACGTTTTCAAAGATTGGAAAGTCACGTTGTTACCTTAGCACGTAGTGTCGCTCATTTATCGTCGGAAATGCGAACGCAACATCTAATGATACAGGTAACATATCCACCTTATATATCCATATATATTTATTATACTTTTAGCTATTCTTTAAAATCAGTCATTCTGTTTCTCTCTTTCTCTCTTCTTCTTTGTTTGCACGTCTCTTTAGACACCGAATTATGATATTTATAACATCAACTTTGATAAAAATCGCTATGAAGTTCAAACCTGAAAAATCAAAATCTCTAGCGAAATAATACATTACAAAATTTTTTATTCATCATTACAAACAAGTTTTATTTAATTTTATTTATTTTAAATTTACATATTTTAAATTTACATAATGTTAACCCTTCATAGTAATTAGTTAAGCAATATTATCAGTCAACGACCTACGATACGCAAACAGACACCCGAAATATTTTACTTTATATCTTTTAATCTTTTGGATTCTCTTTTACCCTAAAGGGAATAGTAATTTTTTTTAAACAAAAGTTGATTAAAATAATTTATAGAACAATTTTTTATCTGAATATTATTTTGCTAAAGTTAATAGTTTAGGAAATATTTTGTGTTTTCAAGTTTGAACTTCAAATAAATTACCACTTGGCTAGATCGACTTTTGTCTCTTTGTTCTTTGAAACTCATGTGGCATTTATGACACTTTTTTTATTTGCTATTTTTTAATTTTGTTTATATATATATTTTATGCTCATTAAAGTTTTCGTCTACCACTTATAGGATTTTTTTTTAGAAAATTTTCATTATCAAAATTAAAAAAAAAAAATTGAAATTTTTAGTTAAGTTTAAGCTACGTTTTTAATCGAAATATTTTGTATTATTCACTTAAATTATTATTATTTAATTTTGACCTCGCCATCCTATTAATAAACTCTATGGTCTCTTTAAGGATGAGATTGGAATTACGTTCTGATATTTAAGATTGTTTAAAAACTCCCACTCTCTTTGTTGTGGTTAGCATTCAAATTGCCCGCGTTATCTGATTGGCTAAAAGCCAGCCAATCAGAGCGCTTATCTTGCTCGTTGTTGCTTGGCTTGCTCCATGCTCCATGAGAGAAGATCCGACTTCCAACATTCTCTATTTCTCTCGATCTTTTTGTGTTTGTTCATTTTCCAACAATCCTTTCATTATACATCTCATTTTTGACAAAACACTTAAACAATTACAGGTATGCAATAATTATTATTTTTGATAATTTCCTAATAAATTTAGGACTTTATTTTAACTTTATAATCTTTAGTTGAAATTTGATTTTGTATCCATGCTGTAGAAAGCTTGCAATAGGTTTCTTAACATGATAAGGACCACATCATATTTTAACTAAAGAAATAAGATTAAAATAAATTAAGAAATCGATTATTATTAAATCTGGCGTTTATTCAAATAACCTAAACATTAATAATACTTTGGGTTAAACGAATTATAAATTTTATAAATAATTAAACCTCATTAATAATAAAGTAACAAAATAATAGAAAATATAAAAAAAAAATTTATCTTTTAAACTGTTATTAGATAATGATCTGGATTATATAAAAATTCTATAATTAAAACTCTCATTTTTTATCATCACATCTATTTTTCTTGCTCACTTATTTTTTTCCCTCACTAAATTAATCTATGATAATATCCTTGTATTTAGAGCTGCGCAGACGCTTCTGGATGATGAATCGAATGAATTTTTTTCTTTTAATACTATTTTTATAATTTCTATAACAATTTTTTATTTATATATATTTGCAGCCATTACTTTTAGTAAATTTAATATTATTTTTATTTAATTTTTTTTTATTTGTTGGATTTAAATATGGACAAACTGACATTTGAAATTATATAAATTAATATAATAGTGAGTATTTCATTATTAACTATTAGCTATTATTAGCTAGTAGCTATTTCATTATTTATTTGATTTTTTGTTTTATAAAACTATTTCTTTGGCCTTTCACTAGTTTTGGCGGTCCCTTCCACACAACTTTTTTTTAAGTCTTTTCAGCACCTGAGGTCATTTAGTCTCTGCCCATATTCAAATTAATTGATAGTCAATATGAATTTTTGTCCTTCAGAAGGGGAAGCGAACCATTGACTCTTGGAACGAGTCCCCTTCCTCTGTTCCAAAGGACAGGAACTTCCTTTCCCCACCCTTTTCAGATCTTGTATTAATATATACATAAATCATTTTCATAGCAAAGTAATTGGAACCAATTAATAAGAATTTATATGGCCCTAAAGCTATTGATAAAATAAATAAGCTATTTTAATTGAACTCAAAATAATAATTTTTTCTTTGTTAAGACTCATTAGGCGAAGGAGAATCCCTACTGCCTTAGATACCAAAATTGTTTTAACCAAACCAATTAAGCTTCCCCAGAGAATTCATTAAATAAATAATATTTTTAGTTTTTGTCTCTGATAATTAAACACACATATAATACTGATGACCATTGGGCGCTTGTCGGCTATCTTCTTCGGATAATTTAACAATTAAATTTTTTAATGAGATTACTATTAGGTTCAATTTTAAATTATTTTACGATTTTTTCCAAAAGGAAATGGAGAACATCCGCGGCGAGATCTCAGCTTTACGAGCAGCAACGAGTGGTGGTCCCACAGTTCGTTCACATAGTGCTCCTCGGTTAGCTTCTGGTGGTGGAGATCCTGAAGCAGGACTTCCGGCCCTCGCTAATCCCACCCGGGTTAAAAAGCTCACCAAATTCTTCGGCGATGAACCGCCACTCCTACGGCTCTTCCTTAAAAAACTTGGTTATGAGGTAAAACAGGCTTATTAATTCATTGAGTTCATTTAAACAAAATTGACCTATTTCATTAAATTGTGCCATAAAAATTAACGAATTAAATATGGTTGTAAAAATAAATATACACTGTTTAAAAAACGAAGGTTTAAAAAATTTATTAACGCCTTGACGTCTGGGTTCACTTTGAACTCCTAATTACACCACATTCACAATTCAAAAAGATTTACTTTTTTACTAATTAATAATGACCTTATTTGTTTGCTTTTAATAGAAATATGCCTCGTCGTTTGAACACGAACGAGTCGGAATGGTCGAATTGCCCTATTTAAGTGAGGAGCGATTACAAAAGATGGGCATCCCAATGGGACCTCGTTTGCGAATTTTACACGAGGCGCAGATTTCCGTATGTCGGGACAAAGTCTATGTTGTCTGAGTAAGTTATTTTTTATTTTAAATGATCCAAGCATATTGATAATAAAAAATATCTCAATCAATTTCTTAATCATACATTTGAATGTTTTTATAACTTTTTAATAGTCCATATTAAAATAAAAAACCCCTCCTAAATATAATAATAATAAAAATTATCTTCTTTTTAACAAATGTGTATTTTTAAAATCTTAATTATTATTGTCCTATTCTTATGTTTTTTATATAAAAACATTCTACAAATAAACTGATATGATCATCACGATCTAATTAACCGCATTGGCACAACTTTTCGCTACAGAGAGACATGGTAAAACAGATGATTCATGTCAGCTTGTCAAAATTGTTATGATTATATATCTCTCGAAAATATCTCTGTAAAAATAACTGGTATATAAAAGTCTCGATCAATCATAACAGAAAATTTATTTTTTTACTTACTAGTAATCTCTCGATCAGAAATAAAGTCCAAATTGCATTTTTATTTTTTTCTATGGAATATAGAGATGGTCCAAGCAAGACAAGAGTGACCGTCTAAAATGTTAAAAGATGAAAGATCTTTTACCAAATTCCTTGTAATAAAATAATTATTTATATTCAAAACCATCAATGAAAAAATACGATAGAATGAAAGATAGGATAGTATTACTTTTTTAAATGAGAGCTTGTATAAATCCGAAAAATAGAAAGAGGACCCTTTCCCCATACTCTAAGAATTTATTTTAGTATCTGGTTCTTGTATTTCGTTTATTTGTTTAATTGCTCTTTTTAATTGTTTGAATTTTAACACTTTCTTCAAAAGGTCGATTTGATCAATATTCTTGTATAATGAAATATGGTAAAAATTCCTCAGTATTCTTTTCGTCATTCTTTAGTCTCTAATTATTTTCAGGTGCTCATTCCTTAAAAAAAAAAACCTACGAATGTCCTTTGTTTTTCTTCAGGCTTAAGGCCTTGAGGCTGACCTACCTTTTCTTTTTTCCCGCTCTCAAATTATATTATTATATTGACTAAAGGAGCTCATCATCACATTCTAAATAATCTCCCTTCCCCAAACATCGCTGATTTGGGATAGTATCCCTCAACTCCTGCCCATTACCTCGTTCTTTCTTGAAAATATCTATCCGTCCTAGGTCTCCTTGGTCTTTTCAACAGATTTCCCAACTAATTTTTTAAATGATGTTCGTTCTTCATCCGATCTACATGTACGGTCTATCTTAATCTTCGTGATTTAATTATATAATATCTTGTCCCTTGTACAAATCATGAAGCTTTCTATTTTGTAACCTATGCCATTCTCCTGATTCTTCTAGTTTGGACCCATCCATATTTGGTGGCTATCTAATTTCACATATCATTTAATACTAACCCAATTCAATATAATTTTTATATATTTAAAAGAAATCCGATTAACCTTCACCCGAGTGTTACACTAGATAAAATAAAATTTAGTTGTGAGTATTTAAAAAGCGATGTCGATGACCCACAGGACTGCAGTACAGGCGCACTCATGTGTTGAGAGTTTCTTCAGCATCGGAGGGCTCCGGCCGTGGCCAGAGGTCCGTTTTGACCCCGTTCAAGATGTCTTCTCGGTCTCATGCAGCCGACCACCGATCTTCACGTGCAATATTCACCCAATCCCCATACCAAACTCCATCCCTCTCTTGTATACATACACATAAACACAAATACACCCTCTCTTTCTTGATGGGCTCTCTTGTTACCAAAGAAACTGGCATATCAACATCTGTGAACATCGAGACAATACGTGGGGATGGCATTGTCGATATATTATGATATATTTTAGGACTCACATATATCATTGATGACCAAGTGACTTTATTATATTTTTGAAATTTTCAGCTGAGGTAGAAATAAATGTCCAAAAACAAATAAATTAGTTTTAAATTCTAATTTGTAAATATGAAGTAAAAATATTTGTAAATAACTTTTGATTTTGGAATTTTGAAAATTATTTTTAAAGATCTAACTCTATTTTTATGTCTTTTTTGTCTGCACCTGGACGTCATTCATATATATTTAAATTAAATTGGTAGTCAATATTATTTAATCACTCAGGACGGGAAGCAAACCATACCCTTAGATCATGAAGTATTTTCATTGGTTGACATTCTTTATAGAACAAAACCCTCTAAGTCATTCATCGTCACTTTTTGACAGTGCTTATGGTCAATAAAGCAAGGACTCCTTTACAATCTAAACCTTGGTTTTCAATTAGCTTTCCATGTCATCAGATTTCATTCCTATAGAAACCATCTATTTGGCAGGTCATATTTATTTCATAATAAATATAAATAAATTAGTCTGATTCGACTCTCAAACTCATATATTTATATTATATTTGATGATTGCTGTTCCAAGAAAATTTTAATCTCATTATTAGATGTTTCTAGATTTCTCTGATTTGAATAATTTTTTTGTTTATTTTTATTTCTTCTTTCTTCAAAATAATTTTGCATTTCGAAGGATAAGAATGAACTTGCTAGAGGTGGAATCACGGATATTTGATATAATTTCTGATGACTTTTATATCTAACATAAAATTGTATATACATTATGTGTGACGGTTTTATCTATACATGATTAAAATTCAGTGCCTCATGAAAAAATTTAAAATTGAGGGTGGGTGTTCCTCCTGCCCAGCCCTCTGAACATCAATGATATGTGTGGATCGAATTATTTATTATATTTATATAAATCATTTTCACATTAGAAAAATGAGAATCCCAAAAAAAAAATTTTTATAATAAATATTAGTTTCTTTTGATGTTAAAAAATAAATTTTATAGGCATTTATATTGTGACTAGCAAAAGAAATTGGGGGAATATCATCTTTTAAATCTTTTTTTTAAATAACAGATTTTTTAAATATATATTTTTATTGTAGCCTTTTTATTTTAAATAGGTGTATTTTTCTTCGAGTTATTTCTCCTTCGATATTTCGAGATGACCCAAAACAAGCAAGGATATGTATTTATAATTATTTGAGATCAATTTACATTAATTTTTTATGATATTGTCCGGAATTCTTTTGCAATGTAGTAGCCTATATAGATTCAGTGTGTTCCAATGAAAATATGACTACCTTTATCATCTCATGCTATTATTTGGTTCAATATTTTCCATGACCAAGATTCTTCCTTTGTACCAACTCATATTGCTGTTTTAGATAAAAAGCCCATAAGAACCATTATATTCCCTTGATTTAGCACCCTTTGAATTTTTATTAAGAGCCTTAAGGACTACTTAACAAAATATTCCACTGTTGTATTTAAAAAAAAAATAACATCATCTTTTCATTGGAACACTTCAATTATGTAATCTTAATATTTATTTTATTTTTTTATTTAAAATACACAAATGAAATGAGTTAGGTTTTTGAAAAACAAGATAAATTAGAATAAAATTTCCAAGAATACTAAAAAAAATTATACAATTCATCTATTGAAAAAAATATTTCAGAAGAATCAATATCAAATCATCTTTTATACATTCATATCTACATATTATTGTCTTTTTTTATCAATATATTAGAAAATATATCGATAAAAATTGCAGTATTTATTGATAAACAATTATCGATATATTTTATAAATATATCGATATACTGTATATTTAATATATCGTTGCCATCCTTAAAACAATACTCCCTTTTACATTTTAATATTATTATGAATATTATATTAATTAATAATTATTTTTTATTTTTATTATTATTATTATTTTAAAACTGTGTATTGTATATACTTATTAATATAATCTCTTGTTCTGGTAATTTTTTTATTTTTTGGATCCCTATTTCTTATCAGAATGTCAAAGGTCATTTCTT
>JAAAKE020097955.1:0-19095 GCA_010014785.2 Anisolabis maritima
AATGAAAAAAAAAATAGAATATATAAATAGAGTTTAATTACATTAGGAGTATTAAAGTATGATTCATAAGCATAATTGAATTTCATAAACCAAAGAACAGAACATAAGAGTTCATAAATAATTTAAACATAAACACGTATCTTAAACTTTTTTCCCGATCCTACACGTGCTGGCTTTTTCAGAACTACCTCGATCATGCGGTTACCAAAAGCATAAAACTGGCAACAGGAAAAACAGCGTACCTACTTAAGAAAAGAACTTTTCCATTCTTAAACAGCGATAAATTTAAATAATTAAATATTTCTCACAATAATTTGTTTGTTTTTTTTTTTTTGATATATCTTTAAAAGCTTTTTAAAATACTTTATTTTTTGAATACTGCTTGTTTTGATCTCTAAAAAAATCCTAAAACAATTTTACAATTTTGTGTATGTGGTACAACACTGACCTAAGGACGATCGCATTTTTCAGTGAGATGCGATGCCGTTCAAACTATCTGTGAAAAACTATATAGTGAGGGCTTTAATTAAAAGAATTTTGATAGATCGAAAATTTCGATTCGGAATATCTCAACGAGTAAGCAGCTATTAATCGTTATAAACGAACCCATTGGTCGGAACTCCTCGTTCATGAATAAAGTGAAAGAAAAAGTGCTCTTTCACTTGAGGAAGAAAAATGCGCAAAAAATCTGGCGTTGATTATTTGATATTTAAAATAATAATAACATTTTTGATATTTTATTCAAGAAGAAAGACTAAAACACATAAACCCCCCCCCCTCTCTCTCTCTCTCCCGCTCCATCTGGCCATTTGCCCATTTTTGTTTGTTCCTCCTCATCTTCCTCGTCGTCATCGTCGTCCTTGAATGCCAGAACCACACACACACATACACACTCGCATGTGTTCACTCACATCTAGGCTTATGTGGAGCATAGAGAGAGAGAGGGTCTCCACTCCAGTAGAGGCTTATTGATTTGCTTGTAACCCCCATTCACCCACATCCTCCCTCACCCCTTATACCCATCCACGTTGAAACCACAGGCCCAACCACCCCATTGAACCCTTCGAACCCTCCTCCACAGTCACTGACCCTTATATCCCTCGTTGGCTGTACAAAGAAACATTAATTGGCCGAATAAATTGCTTGCCTGGCTCTGACCTCTCCGCTCTCTTGTTGTGCCTTCCTTCTCTTTTGTATATTCGCTCTCTCTCTCTCTTTTGAGGGAGGAGATATCCTTTATTTTGTGTATTTGTATTTACTTAAATCGTGACAAAAAAATATTGGGCTAGATTAGATTTATTAGAATATAAATCATCTATTTAAAATGATATATAATATGTGCGGTAGATTACACTTTTGGAAATTTCAAAAATAAAGGTCAAATAAATTGTCAACAAACTAAAAAGAAAGAGACCAGTGGCTAGGGCATAGGTGCTCTGACTCTATACCACCCTACGAAATTAAAAATAAAAATGGATTTTTTATTGGAAGTTTAAATAAACTTCCCGCGCCCATGGATGAATGCAGTCTTTGATATAAAATAAATTTATGAGAAGTAAAAACACTTTCATACTTTTAATTACCTACCAAAAAATTTTTTAATCTAAAATATCCTTAAATCGCCGGAGAAATTTAAAAGTTCTTATAAAACCAAAACAAATAATGAAAAAAGATTAAATATTTGTTAAATTAAGTAGTACTTCCAGCTAACTAATATGGTCCAAAAGTCCTCTAGTAGTCCATGACCAAGTTATAATATTAGTATATAAGATCATCTGAAAAGAATAATCAATAAATTCCGAGTATTTATGAATCAACGAGTCGTCTGTTCTGTGCGCGGGCTTTCCAACTCGGGTTATTTTCTACCTCAGGGAAGTAACAAACTACTACCATATTTAAAATATATTGGATTAGTTAGTAGTTAACACATATTATAGGGGAAAGAAGGATAGGAACGGAGATGCTGTTTTGCAAATATTTGCAATCAAATGGAAGTGGATCAATGCCGTTTCATTCCGTTTCCACCTACTATATACACCTCAACATTGCGTAAAACCTCCCAGAATGTTAACACATAATACAAGCCCATGTTGAGTTGTCAAAGTGAATGCAAATACCTGCATCTGACTACTGCAAAAATACTGATTGAAAATATATTATTGTATATTAATTTACTTTACTTTCTTTGGCCTATATGTGTAATATATAGTGTAAATACAAGTTTTTTGAGGTCCTCTAAATCTAAAAAATGGGATGTGTGTGTGGAGGGGCAGGGGGGAGGGCAAGATTTCACCAAAGACATTTGAGACTCAAATTTTATATTTAAGCTATGTACCCTCGTCGCTTTTGAATAAAATTTGGCAAGCGAATACTGATGTAATTTTTTTAGTTTTTTCGATTTTCTCAAAATTCATTCTCAACAATTTTGATGAAAATTTATAAAGCAATTATTTTTTAGATGATCTTTAAAATGTATTAACCCTTATTCTTCTTAAATATATACTGAGAAAGTATTACAATGGCAAAAAAATCGACGTCGGGATTTCAACGGAAAGAAGCGTTTTGACGCCCTATGAGTCAAAAAAAAAAAACGAGTCTCACAAAATGGTCTGTCTATGTGCCTGTGTAAACAAGATTTCTCAAAAGCCACGATTAATGACAAAAAAATGTATTTTATTTATAATAATAATAATCGTGAAATTACCAACTACATAAACATAATAGGAATAATTATTAATTTCAATTTTTAGCGCATCTTCCCCCAATCTGGATCTCCTAGATATAAATAAATAAAAAATCGTCTCAAACACTCGTGTTGTTTTCAACCGACTCAAATACTAGTTCTTTTATTCTCTTTCATAAAAATTTGAAATTTAGCATCCCCTTAGCATATATAATTAAATATAGGGTAATTCCTTCTATTGGATCCTTTTTATAATATGAAAAACTTTTCAGGTTATCAAAGAAGTTAATCCAACTCTTAAGAGGAAAGGTGACGGTTGGTTTATTTCTTAAAAGTATCAGAGACGTGAAGACGTGCTGACCCGTTCTTATCTCGCTAATCGTGAAAAAGAGAGGAATTTCGGAAATGACTTTCAGCTTTTAATACATGTTAAGAACGTGGATTCTGATCGTTGCACTGTCCGTTAAGAACTGAAGTAGAATAGTAAATGGAAATGCAATTATTTCTTTAGGCCTAAATAAAATTTTCCTATATATTGATTTTAAAAAAAGAGGCTAGAAATGTAATGGCTTTGACATCATCATCCTAAAAAATAACAGAGGCGAGAGGAGATTCGATTCAAATTTAGATTTCTATTAAATTGTAACAAACTTTGCTCTTAGATATAACGTAGATGAAAAAAAGTCAAATCTAACTTCACATCTTATTTAAAAAATAATTAAATATATAATCTTTGAATTTGGAGTTTTCTCTCTCTCTAAACTCGAAGTTAATCATCTCGTTGATTAGGAGAAGGATATCTCTAAGGTAAAAATACGAATGATCGTGCGATTATTATTATTATTTTATTATTATTAGTAGTAGTAAAAAAAGAAGAGGGAGGTTATTTAATTTGACTTTTTCAATTTCGAAAATTCCTTTCTCATTCAATTCAAAGGGCAAAAAGTTCCCCCTCCCTATCTTCCTCCTCCTAGGACAGATTTCTCGGACTCTTGTCCAACACACAGAACCGACACTGATATAAAATCAATATTAAATTGAATGGAGAAACGGGATGGGATTTAAATTAAATTTTTTTTACAAACGATATACTAGTACTATATATATAGATGCCCGTAAAAAATATCTTATTCAAAATCAGTTTCAATTTAGAGAATGGAAATACTATATTTACAAAAATGTCGATTACAATCTGAGAATTTGAGAGGGTTTGAAAAAGATTCATGGCATGAGGAAGAAGAGGAAAAAACGTAAACGAAAATAAGAATTTATCTTCTCAAGATATATACAATATACCTCCTATATATAGATTGTTAAAAATTGGCTTGAAATAATTAAATTTTTAATTTGATTTATTCTCTCTTTTCTTTTTTTAGATTTGGATTTATTTAAAGGCTCTTTTTTGGGATTGGTGAACACACACACCAAGAGTCATAAAAAAGAATAATCTACATGAAGGTATTGTAATCATAATAATTTAGAGATTTTTTCGAATTTATACTATATACCATGGGTTATTGAAACTCGTTTATTTTTGATTTCTGGGGACGAGGCAACTTCACTTTTTTTACTCCAGAGACCTCAGGAGTAATTAATTGAAAAATTCATTAATGAGAGTGAGGGTCATTGGGGTTATTTACCATCTAGCAACGAAAAAACCTCAGGTTGCAGCATGATGTCTGTCTGTTGCTCCTTGAGGAGATTGCCTATATCGTATTAGTAAATATCCTGAAGTTAACCCTTTGTTGTTTTCTAATAATAAACAACGTTTCGGTCATTTTTCATGGCTAAAACAATCAACTCCAATCAATTTGAAGCTTTTCCCAAGAGACCTTTTATGATTAAACATTTGCTCAGTTTCCGTATATTCCGGGGTATAAGTCGACTTTTCAACATTAAAAAAAAGGGCTAAATTTTTTACGCTGGATTCAAAAATGATTGCTTTCCAAGAAAATACTAGTGTGAATTGTACATATCATATGCTGTTAAATTTATTAGCAATATACAAAAATGTGAATAAGTAAAAAGAAAATTTAACTTTTATCAACATATTCATAAATATCATATACATTTACAGTAAAAATTATTTACATGCTATAAGAAATATAAAAGAAAAGTAAACTATATAATTAAAATTTAACTTTCTGTGTCTGAATGCATTTTTAAAATAGAAACTTTTAAATTTACTTTTCTTTGGCGGCAGTTCATCTAATAACTTTAATCTATTATCCAATTTCTTACATGTTATTCTAATAATAATATTAATAATTAAATTTTTACATTTACTTTAAAAAAATAAAAGCTGTCATAATTTTTTTTTTTTATTTTCGAGTTGACTTCGACGAGTTTACTAAACAAACTCAAATAAACTCAAAAAATTCCAATATTGACTTATACTCCAAGTCGAGTACACCGGAATATACGGTATACCCTTTCACAAAAAAAAAAGTGTGATATACTAATATGATGATTATTTGATGAGGAGGTTGTTGACAAGAATATTATTTCAGAACCTCTTTAAATTGTTTATATATTAACATTATTGTTATTTACATTTACAATCATATATAAATTTTTTTTTTTTAAATTTATTTTTCGGTCATTTGCCAAAAGTACATAGACATAAAACATAAAAAATATATAAAGCACATAAGAACCAAAATTATGTGTTGCATAAAAACACCAGCATAATCTTAATCATAGTTTTCGCTTGACTCAGCTTTTTATTTATATCAAGTTCCCTTAGCATAATTGCGTAAATACATAAAAATAAAATGTTACATTTTATATTTTGTCTTGTGTAGTAATATTATATATTTTTATATTTATACTACTTCTGTATTTATATATATCTTTATAATTTACAATTCTTGTAAGTAATATTATTTATAATCGTGTTTAGCCCAATGGGTGTTGGCTAAATGGGCAAAATAAATTTAAAAAAAAAAGTATTTTGCATCTGAATTAATTTAGACTCTGACTTTATTAATTTAAATCATTTGGTAGCCAATATAATTTCGAAGGCTTACCTTGTCCCTTGGTGCAGAGGTAGAGGCCTAGCTTCAAGTTCCAACCGTCAGTTTGGTCAGTTCTGTCTCAAAAGGCTTGAAATATAAAACGTAACATTTTATTTTTATGCATTTACACAATTATACAATGAAAAAAAATCCTGACCCTTGGAACGAAATGTTACAATAATTCACTAAATTTTTGGCGCGAATTTTAATTAATAACAAATAAATGAACAATAAAAGTAATTGGATTTTTTAAGTTTTTTGTTAGTAGCAAAAAAAAGAAATAGAATTAGGATTATATGCAACAGACGTGGGGATAAATTACCACCCTTTCTAAAGTCACAAGTCGACAACAAATTTTTCATTAAATAAAATGATATAAACTTCCTATTAGATAGCTTTTTTGAAGAAATATCATCGATATTATTTATTACCTTCATTGTCATCAATTTATAATTAACTTTGTAAGTTCCTTCCTAAGGTTTCTAATAAAATTGCTTCCTCCTGCTCTGATCTATTAATCAATTTTATTTCTTCATGTATTAAAATTAAATAAGAAAGATGCTCAATAAGGAAGGAGGAGTGAGACTACGTCATTTTCCTCTCTTAAAAAAAAAGTGATCAAATTTTAAATGAAATATTACATTTGTTTAATATTTCCTTTTATTTTTTTTATCTTGTCTCATCGTCCCGCGTTTCTTGAATTAAAGATGCAAGTGATATTTGTTAGAGAGAAAAGAAAGATGTTGGTCCTAGTTCAGATAACTCGTCCATCCATTTACTCCCCAAATGGATTTCGATTTATTTTTTGAAAACAATTTTATTTTTAAACTTGAAATACATTTATTTAGACCTTGGCTTAAAAAAAATAATATTGAAAGGGAAACAGGCCCTCAGATAATATGATTTTATTTCCAGGATTGGGACTATCTTTCCAAAAAGTCACAACTCGATAAACAGATAAACAAACAAATATTGTATTCTTATTAGATTGTATTACACTTATACGCTAGCAAGTTCCTGTTGTTTGTAGAAATAATATTGGTTCTAAGTTAGGTTTACGAAATCCTTAAACGTGACTTTGAGGCAACAACTCGGTAACTTCAAGTTTGAAGAAAACGATCAAGTTTAATCGATTGAATTTCCAACTATAAGCAGCAACCTAAACAAGCTAAGAAGCTAGGCCTATCTATAGACAAATGTAAATTTATGACATCTTAAGAAACTTTTTTTAATTTTTAAAAGATATTAAATTTTTATAATTATATCTTAATAAATTAATATATATCCTGATTTAGGTTTACTATTGTATATATACCTTCCCAGGACAAATATAATGATAAAAAATCTGGTGTGGCCTCCACACAATACAGAACTTTCTCTTACCTAGCTAAGGAAAATTGTGTTAAGGGCCACACAAGAATTTTTGTCCTCAGCCGCCTAGGTAGCCGGTTATATGTATGAACGAGCTGGCAACGTTTTAAAAATGAACAATATTTTTGTAATTTTTGATATGAATTTTATTTTAATTAATTAATTGCGTTAAACAAACGAAAATTTGCAATTTTTCTCTCTTAAATTCTGAATCCAGCCATATATAGATTATTATAGCAATCTTTTCCGGAGGAGGTAAAAAAAATAAAATCAACTGTCAACAAAATTTTACTCTTTATTCTTGTTATAGAATTTTATAGCAGATAATTCCCCTTCCCTAAAAATAAACTCATTTTGGCACACTTTGAATATATATTTGATGCATGAATTCTTTGGCCTTAGTCCATTTATCAATATGAAAAAATTCGGATCCTATAATTTTATTATAAAAAATAAATGAAATCCAAGTATAGATGCACATACTGTACAGAAAGGACTTTAAATGCACACACACCAATTAAAACGACACACCAATGACACATACATAGAAACAACAACCCTCTTATATATTATACCATTGCAAAGTGAGTTAGTTAACTCTCTCTAACTTAAATTATCAACTTGGTTTGAGTTGCATCTATTCACTACGACACATCAATCCGAAAGTGTTAACTCTATCTAGAGAAATGTCGACAATAATTCAGACAACATGGAGCAAGTAATCTAAATAAATGGAATGAAATGGTATAACATTTAATGCATTAAACAATTTAACTATAGCCTATATATATATATATAAAAGACAATTTATAATCTGATCTATCCCTTTGGGAATAATTCCATTTAAAATACACTTAAAATTTTATGATTTCTTTCTTTTTTTTTTTGCATAATGATAAGTCATTAAATTAAAAAGTTATTAAATATAACTTATATATAAAAAGAGATGATATATTTACGTTATTATTCAATAATATCCCCACTTCAGAGTAGTGAGAGAAATCTCTCTCTCTCTCTGCCACAAGTGTGTAAAGCTTCATCTCTTCCTTCTCTCTCACTTGGTCAACTTGTGACGTTTTTTTAATCACATTTTTTTTCTTTCTTGAGAGAGAAACAATAAAGAGTCAATAATATTTTATTTCAATCTTTACATGAAATATTTTATTGATTTTACTAAAAAGAGAGTGTTGAATTTTTTTTTTTAAATTACCGCCTGGTTGAATTAGCGATACAAGCAGTAAAGGGAAAAAAGTCAGTAATTCACTCTTGCTTTGCATGCGCACTCAAGAGGGGAGCTTTGCGTTTTCTCTAACCTCAAGTTACTTTGTCCATTTTGGAGGGAGGGACTTACGCTTAATCATTACGCCTCTCAATTGCACTCTTTCACTACTTATTTTTAACAACACAAATATTTAAGTTACTATTGTATGTTAAATAAATCCTTTTAAATATTAAGAATTATTTTTAATAAAAATATTAAAAATTCATTGTAAATAGCGGTACTTTCGCAAAAAGGGTTCCACGAACCTTTATTTGTCAAGTTTCACAAATCAAACAGATAAGATTTTGATAAAAATTAATAAAGAAAGAAATATAATTAACTTACGATTTTTTTTTCAGCGAGAATGTGTTCTATTTAATATTTTAATACTCATAAAGCTTCCGCGAATGGACAAAGTTTGAAACCGCTGATTTAAAATAAAAATATAAACAAGAGTGCATTGAGACACACACACATATATTGGTCAACATTTTAAAATTCAAAAACTTTTAAATGTGTGGGGACATAATTAGTCTTAGTCCCCTACTTTATAACAATCAGTTCTCAATTCTTTCATCTGTTTTCATTTATGTAGGCTGACCATACGAACAATACCGTTTTTTTTTAATATTATTTAATGTCTCGTCATTTTAATAAAAATACCAAATTCATCCCGTTTTTCATGAGTGTTGTAGGAAAATAATCCTTTATTATTACTCATAAAAAAATCATATTGAATATCAGAGGGTGAAGAAATACACAATACATATCTAAAATCGTTCTGGCGATATTTTTTTTTTTTTGAGCTTTTACTAACTCCTAATCAAACAGACTTAAAATAACGAAGTTATATTTAAAACATAATTTTAGGTATTTACGAATGAGACGGAATTCAATTGATTCGGTTCATTAGTTTGGAATAATTTTTTACCTATACTATATCTGACTATAAGTACTGTAGATTATAGGCAATAGTTGTGTATCATTCTTTCTAAATATATATATAGTGTGTGTGTGTGTATGAACTTTTTGATATTAATTACAACACTCAAGTTTTAACTTGAAACATTCTAGAAGAGTATAAGATGAGGGAGATCGAAGAGTCTTTACTTATATTTGAGTTTTAAACTTTGTCTCGCATACTTCCAAATTTCCCAAACATTTCGTTATTGTTGTCGATATTGATATATAAATATTTTTTTCTTCTCTTCTCTGTCTTTCTTCTTAGCTTTAAAGTGTTACACACTCCTTTCTGTAATCGATATGCAGCCCCACTCATCTAACCAGAGATCCCATTGCTATGTGGGTGGACACTTTTTTATAAACATTTATTATCTTAATCATAAACAAATTATTATTTTGTATTAATAAATATCTAGCATGTTTTATCTTTATTTAACAATTTTTATCTTTAAAATTAACATATGTTGTATGTATACATAAAACAAATAAATTCATCAACAAATATGAAAAATTTAAATATCATTTGTCTTTTTATTTTGTGGTCTGTTATATATATATATATCTAGCTGTACAATAGGCAGAGTGTTGCCTCCAGGTCAAATACTGACCCCCGAGGAGCTGGTTGATTAGGACAAACAGTAACCTTTGTGAACATAGGTTAAAAAAACTCATCAGCAATAAAAAACAATCTCAATCCTTCTTCACCCATCCACTTAGAAACTCGGAGCAGAATGGGAGAACGGCGTACCTTATCTCCTCAGCTAATCGCAGAGTCTCCTATTTTCTTTGTAAATGACTAAACATATCTATTTTATATTTTAATTTCATCAGAAGAAAGAAAAAAATTGAATATTTTCTAACCAATTGATTTCTTCTTCAAATCAGCTTTTTCTCTCTCTCTCTCCCTTTTCTGGATGGTTTTGGAAATTTTCCAGGATTTGATGCCTTTTTACTGCCCTATTCTTTTTTTTTAACAATTACTTTTTATTATATCGCAATTGAGGTTTTGTTTTAAATTGCAAAATACATCATCATCTTAATCCTAAACATTAAATTCTAAATGATTAATTCCACCTAAAAAAAAAACGTTTTTTTTTTTATTTGAATCCTTAATAAATTCTTTTGAATTGGATAATAATTTCAATTTCGTTTAGAGAGGGAAAAAAAACAATTACGATTTAAAAAAAAGATATTACTTTTTCTATATAGCGATATTATTTTTTTTAATCTTTCTTTTTACTCTCTTGCACTGTGAAATATTAATAAAGGGAAAAGATTATTGATCACCAAAAATTTGACGTACTCCTCTTTAATTTTTTTAAAATTTGTACATTTGCATAGCATTTTCTACATGTCTATGGAGATTACCCTCCTCTTGTTTAATGACCATTAAATATGAAGCCCATCTAATGAAAAATAAATTTTAATAAGCAGCAGCTAATGGAGAAAGAAATATTTCCCAGTTGGCGTTTGGGTCTCAATTCCAAACTTTTTTCCTGTCCACCAAAACGTCGACTGTAAAATATATTTTATTTCATGTATTTATTGAATTTTTCATAATTACTTGTCAGGGATGGCACCCGAAAATTTTTTTCTTATAAAATTGAATAATAATTTCTTCAAGCCTTCAGATGTCAAAATAAATTAAACTCTTATTGCCATTTCTTGTATAACAAGATACATTTTCCATTTGGTATCTAAGTCTCAATTCGACATTTTTCAGTTATTGAAATCAATTTTACAAGAAATTGCAATGAGAGTTATTTTCATAATAGAAGGCTTGAAGAAGTTACGAATCTTGAAACGAAACTTTGCCTGAGAGTTACTCAATACAATAAATGCTTTGAATTTATTTTTCTTTTTATTGAATTTATTTTCATTATTAATATTATAGTGATATATTTATAATTTTTCAAAAAAATTTAATCTGTTTGCCTAGCCTTAATAGGGTTCAAAAAAGACTAAAAAAGAAAGCAAACCACTGGCCCTTAGATTAAGAAGCAAGACCTCTACATCTGAGCTAATATGAAAATAAGAAGAGATGCAATCTTCTTATATTAATATAGAGCTTGATTTTGGTGCTCAAACACCGATATTGAAATAACACACAGAGTGCTCAATAAAACCCTGAAAGGCTTTTCTTTCTATGTCAATATTTTCTTATTTTTACCAAATATTTTGTCACGGTTTCATTGTTTCATTTTAATTCCATGAATATTAAGAAAATCGAATAATAGAAAATATAATAATAATAATATCAATAATAAAAAGATTAAGGAAAAAAGAGGAAGGAAAGAAGAATAGAAATTTGAAAAAGCTCGAGCGCCTCAGTTTGGGAAAAGGCAAACAAAGATGTGTTTCTGATTAAGCAGGTTGCCATTTCTAATTAAACTTTTCGTCCCAATTAGTTCTCTTATATTTTCTTCATATTTCAATGTTTGAACATTTAAAATGTTTTTTCATCTTCATTAAAAATAAATTTTTCTTTCTAGAATATTAACAAAAATAATATAAAAAATATCTTTCTCTTTATCTATTTAATTAAAAAAAAAAAAAAAAAACTTTTCCATGAATCAAATTCAAAGGCGATTCCAAATAAAGTGTTTGCGAAATTATACACTCTAGAAATAAAAAAAAAATGTACTCTATTAAAAGAGATTTTTTTTCCCTATCAACATTCAAAGCTTTCATTATGTCTTTTTCAAAGTAGCTATTTGTAAGTATCTGTTTTTTCTTTTTTTTTTTTTCGAGTTAAACCTTATTTGAGTAACAATGAAATAAAAAAGAGAAAATATTAAAGAATGTACTTTTTATTTTTAAATAAGCATTTAAAAAAAACGTTTTTTATTATTTTGGAACTGCGCAGTCCGCCTTGAACGGTTTTAGGATACCGCCTCTTAGACCTTAAGCTAGGTTATTATGGTTTTATGGTTATAAAATGAGGTAGTAAAAGAACCAACTCTACTGGATGTTATACCTTCTCATAGGAAGGAGTCCTTCTGACAAAGACGCGCTCAAAGGCTATCTGTCTCATTTTCGAGTGCATGCATCATTTACAATCTGATCAAAAAGTTTTGGTATCAACAAAAAAGTTAGCCATCCGAAGATTTGAGAATTGTAGAAATTTTTGAACATGAGTGTACTGTAAGACAAGGGCAAAAATAACCCATGAATGCTCTCTCTATCGGCGTTCCAAGCAGCACATCCATTTCAGATTTTTATCAAAGTACATTATCACCTAACGTTACTCCTGGCAATTATGTTACCTATTAAAAAAAGCTATCATTTCCAAATTGTGAAATATAAATTAATAAAATTAAAATGTTAATCATCATCATTTTGTAATTTTTCATTAATCACTCACTCTTGCTCTTTATATTCAACATAACATATACTAGGTAGTATATTAAATTATGTTATATGAGGATTTATAAACAACAATTTTAATCAAAATCGATAGAGCCATTTTAAAGGGCCACAAATTCAACTTTCAAACTTAATTTTATTTATTTTCCTAAAAAAAAATGATTTAGAGGAACACTGCATTCGAGCTGGAGTATATATAACAATTTTGAAATGGCTAATCATACCTCATAAATTATAAAATGGAATAAAATTAAATAAAAATTATTCCCATTTACAATATTTATGTTTTTAAAGTTATGAAAATTACATTTGACAAATAATTAAGAGATTGATAGGCGTTTGTAAAATACGGATAATTTTAAGCAGAGCCCTTACGATGCCGTTAGGTCAAGAGTTAACTCATATAAAGGCATTTTTTATAAAATATTTTGCAAATTAGTTGGGAGGTTGAAATAGAAAAGGGGCTTTTATAGCTAAAGAAAAACATTTTGAGCTTGAGTCAAAAGAGGAGAGGGACACTCTCTCACTGATAACGGAACTACATTTAAAAAATTGTAATTATATAACGTATACAAAATAAATCCTATATATCCTAGAGCCTTTATGAGATTTTATTCAATATATCCAACTTCTTGATGTATTAAATATAAATAATAATTTATTTTGTATACGTTATATATTTACACCGTTTAAGAAAGTATAATGCAATAAATGGGTGCGAATTTCTTCGCACAATGGGTGTTCTTTCAGAAATAGTTTTGCCCTACTCTTCGTGAACTTGTTATATTAGAATGAATCGTTATTTATTTATGGCATAAATATTAAACGCCCTGCACCTTGGACTGTATTTAATCGTACTTTTTATTCCAATACTAATAAATATTATTTTTTATTCTATTTAAAAATTATACTAAAAAATATTTATATTCATTTTTTTTTTTTGTTTTTATAATGAAATGAAGTTTGCAAATTAAAATTGATTATTACGTTGAAACACACGCACACATATACACAGAAAAATAAATTTTCCTCAGAGTCAGATTGAAACTTGCATTCTCTCTCTCAGATGACTATTAAGCCCGAAAGAGAGAGGATTAATGTCTGCCAACTTTGCAAAAGAGAGAGAGAGAATGGGCACCTCTCTCTTCTTCTTTTTGCCATTAACATTTATGTCGGATGTCAAAGTATTTAATGGAATTCTACCTTTTTTTTTTTTTTTTTTTTGAACTTTTTTACCGGGCCAAGATTTAAAGACAAGAATCGCCTCAAGGGTTGGTTCTTTCTCTCAACTCTTCTAATTAAAAAATTTATAGTCGAGAAATATAAAAAAAAATTTATAATTATATTTGGATTTATTAAAAGAGAGAGTGAGTGAGAAAAGAGAAAGAAAAGAAGAAATTTTCTCAATTTATTTATTTAAAAAGTTTTTAAATCATCTCAGGGCGTAGCCAAGGGAGGTCATTAAAGTCGCCCTTTTTTTCCAAGTTGTTAAATTAATACAAAGAATTTTGTAACTATTTTTAACCTTTTGTCTAAGATGTGCGAATACATTTATAAAATTCTTTTGGACCCTTGTCCCTTAGAGCAGAGGTAGAGCTCTTGCTTCATGATCTAAGGGTAAGTTGCTCACTTCCCGTTTCTGAGCGATACAATTTATTTATTGTCTACAATTAATTTAAATATATAGCCTTGGAACCGAAAGAGATTTAAAAAATTATTTCGGCATTGGAAGCCATATAGACACCAACAACAAAATGTATAGCCTATATGTTAGAAAATAAGTGTTGCCAGTCCATATTTATTTAAACTAATATGGTAGACAATTATGAATAAATTTTATTGTTTAGGAAGTGGATCGAACTATTGCCTTTTGGATCATAATCATGTCTCTTCTCCAAGCAACACGGGGATTATAAAAAAATAATGGCCTCCATGTACCAAATTTTTTTCACTTCCAAAATCGTCTCCAAATTTTTTAGGTTATCCTCTATCTCTGACTCCCCCTTTCCGCACTATATATATTAACATATTAATATTTCCTTCTCCCCCACCTTCTCCTAAAAGTTATCTTAAGATGGGATAATTTATTTAAAGTAATTCTTAAATAGTTTAAGTCAAATAAATTACATATCATTATTAAAACATTAAAGATTTTGTTTTTATCGATTGCAATAAAATATTTTTTCTTTCTTTTTTTGCGTCTTATCGTTCTTGGAACAATCGTCTCCGATTATGTTAGGTCCACAATTGAAAATCAATACGAAAATATATTATATAGCTACTATACTATGTAGGTTATATACAACAACAAACCAATGACAATAATAGAGTAATAATTTTTAAATAGCAAAATGAAAAAAAAAGCTAACCCATACAGATATAATTGAAAAATCATGGTTTTCAGATTCAAGGAGTGTCGGTCAATTAGTTGAATAGAAAAAATTGAAATTTTTTATCTTTAATAAATAAAGTACCCTTTAGGTTTAAGTGTGGTTTATTTGTATTAAATATACCGTTTGGACCACTCATATTTCAAATACAAATCACAAAGTGTGTTACATCTTGAGATCTATAACCTGAAGTGAGAAACAAGATGGCTGCCATGCTTCGATAAGCACGCCATCTAGGTTACACGATTGTGGCGACATCATAGACCAACGTGAATTCAAATTAAAAAAAAAATAAATGGTAAATTTTGGATGGATGAGCCTAAAGATAAGAAAAAATCACTGGAATGTTCTTAGCGAACAGCGAATATCCCATAACATAAGTTAAATCTGGTAGCTCAAGTAGTAATAGTTTACGCCAAGAGCGCGTTGTTGGGGCGAGAGCTACGTCACCAAGAATAGTTAAATTTAAAAAATAATTTCTCTTTTTAAGATAAAGATATATTCACAATCAAGCCACATCAAGAAGCTTCTGGGAATTATCTTTTTAATATTTTTTTTTTTTTTATTTAAAATTTTATAATTATCTCTACAAAATTTTTGAAATATTTTTAATGTTAAGTGATCTCCTATTACCATCTGAAAATATTTAAGCTTATATTAAATAAAAACTTTGCTTTTAGTAGAGAAGCCAAAAAAGAGGTAATAATAAAGAAAACGCTATTCATTTCATGTGTATTCTCAGGTGATACAAAGGGTACTGAAGCGAAACTTATTTAAAAATTTAAAGTCCTCTTTGCAATTGGAGAACCTTTAGGAAACATTCAACTTAAAAAAAAAATAATTAAAAAGTGTTTCTATTTAACCAACTAGTAAAATGAGATATTTTTATTTATTTTATTTTTGAATATTAGAACTCATTTAAAATCGCCAACGATGTTGAAGAATTTTCCAGAGTGGTAGTTAAATTTTTAATCTTTAATTTAATTCTAAAAAAAGAAAAAGAAAATAAGAGAAAATCTATTTCTATATATTCGAATCAAAGTCTTCAAGTTTCATCTCATCATTGGGGAGAGAGAGAGAGGAGAGATGATAGAGGTCGCAAAGAGAGAAAGAGAGTCAACGAAGAAACATCAAAGTTTTAAACTTGTGATGACGTCTACTAAAACCCAAACCAAAGAAGCTTGAAAGCTTTATTCAAGGTGGACATTTGAGTTCCCCAGGGGTCAGACTGAGGGGCAGGTTCTATGCTATGTGTGGACCAATGGTATCTTATTTTAGAGAATATATATATATAAATTCCTCAAAGTGAACGAAGACTTTCCAAATCTCTAAGCCTTAAAAATTTTCTTTTTTTTTCTCTTATATATAAGAAGTATCAACATAAGTTATTTATTTATAAAGTTTATTGAAAAAAAGACCAGAGAGAGAGAGAAACTGTGTGGATTGTAAGAACTACTTGCATCTTTTCGACTTCATTCATTGATTGAAAATACAATTGTGTAATAATTTTTTCTAGTATTATTATGTATTATTATGTTCTGATTGCCGGAGTCGGCTGATAAAAATCCCCTCTAGTCTAGTAAAAATTCTGGCGCTCTCATTTTTCTAAATAAGGAACTACACCCTAAAAGGATATCCGCGAACGTTAGCTCATTCAGGAGATTTCTTAGTTTATGCTGGTAATATATTAGAAAATTTCTTCCAGTAATGATATGATGGCCATGAAATCCTCTAGGAACCAAAAAGTCCCCACATAATCAGCATCGGGGAGAGTAAAAGGAACTTCTACATATTCATATCCTTGAAGTATGGTAAAATAAATTCCGAATTCAAACAATTTGAAACCGTTAACCGCAACTGCAAATGGACAAAATAATGCACAGCCCTTGTTTCAAACGCAAGAAATTGCCTTAGAACTTCTCTATAATAATAAATAATAAATCTCAAAATAAACAGGAGAAATTAAATAAATATTTAATTTCTTTAATTCCCGACGTTTCGGGCTCCAATTGTGCCCTTTTTCAGGATTAAATGTTAATTAATACTGGATTTTATCAATAATATATCAATATCAATAATATTGAAAAAATAATTAGTATATGCAGGGTATGTATTAGTTTTTGCAAGCGAAATAATTGCTGTGTGCTTGGAATCGAATTCAATGTTAGATTTGATTAATAATTTCACTTTTGTTTAAAGAAATCAAGAAGATCACTCAACAAGAAAAAAAGATAATCTGAAGAAGAACATTATTTGTTAAGAAAGATTCAATTCTCCTCTCCTCCTTCCCTCCTTCAATCTCTGATTTGACGCTTGTCAATTTAACGATTTAACGGTTCAGCACAAGAGAGAAGAAAGAGAATGGTGCCTGGTTGCTTGCTGTCTTGAATGGAATGAAATTTTTCTTCTTGATTGATAAAGAAAGAGAGAAAAAAAATGAAGAAGCCAACACTCACTGATTTTGGAGAGTTTGAAGGCATCCGCTGTATTGATGACGTCGACATACGCCTGGAGTTCGAAACGTCGCGCTGTGATGTTTTGATTGTGGTTTACCAAAGCGAATTTGAAGGCCGATTGCACCTCATCGGCATTCTGTTCGAAGATGATACCTGTAGGCAGACAAACAAACGCAAAAATTAGATTGTTAAATAATCTGAGAGCATATATTTTGCTATTTACGTATCATTCAAGAATTTTTTTAATTTTTAACTCAATTATTATAGTTTAAATAATTTCCCTGAATTAGAGTAAAAAATTAGATATGAGAATAAACCTGTTGGATCTTTGAGTTCAGTTGAAATTGTTTTCTCGGTTATTAGATGACTGGTTGGAGGGAAAGTATATTAAAGGTTCTTAGAGTTCTAGCTCTCTACATCTATGAATTGAGCATAAGGGCCTTTATTTTAAATTCAAGAACTCATTTTAATTGGGAAATGATTCATTCTTTCAATACAAGAAAGGATTCATGGAAATAAATTATTAGTTGGTGAAACTCTAAAGCAGTCAAACTTTCGGACTTCACGTGCCACTAAATTCAGAATTTGAAATCCCGCGGGCCCCTAATATGAATTTTTTACATTCGTAAAATAATCATCAGAGAACTTGCAATTTATTAATATCAAATGCATCTTTAACATCTATAACAAAATTATAAATGTTTATTCAATCATAACGAAATCTTTAAACGTTGTTTAATTATTACAAAATAATTGAAGCCTATTACACATTTTGTTCCTGCTTGTTTAAAAGAAGTTTATCAATTTTTGGCTTGAATGACGTACGTTACTGCAAGACGGAGAGCCGAGTTTTAATTGTGGCTCAGCTCGGGTGATTCCAGGAAATTTTTTTAAAGCGATTGCAACTTTGTAATTTTCAAATGAAAAGGTATTAAAAACTTAGAAAAATAGAAGAATTTCTTGGAATATTATATAAGTTTTATTATTAATAAAATAATTTCCAGATTTTTCTGCGGACTATCAAAATTTTCTCGCCGACCATCGGGTGGCTGCTCTAAGATCCCAGAATATTTAATATTCTTTCAAAGAAAAAAAAAGACACTTTGACAATTGACTTAATTTACTTTAAAAAAAAAAACTTGAAAAAACATTTCAACATAAATTCTATCTTCTTTAAATGAATTTGCTTAAAAAAAAAGTGATTTTCTTAAAAATTTGTAGATATTTATTCTTTTGATGAGGATCGGTATTACAGTCGGACGTTACATAAACAAAAAGTAACCAGAACAGCAGCGCTAATCCTAGGATAGGTGGCCTCGAGGAACAAGGGTGTTGAATGCCCGCCGGAAGCCAGAGATAAATAATTAATTAATTTTTTTATTTTTATTTTAATTTTAAATGATTTTCGGCTGCTGAGGCCATTTTGTCTCTAGATTTATAAATATAATTTTAAAAAAATCGATATCGATGGCATCCGGCGGGCGTTCAGCATTCTTGTTTTCTGAGGCCAGATTCACGTTAGAAGAGCTGTTTAACAAAAAACAACAACCAACCGATGTTGCACCGGGTAATGGTCACATGGTTTATT
>JAAAKE020097966.1:0-19092 GCA_010014785.2 Anisolabis maritima
ATAAAATATTAAAAAAAAAAAAAAAAAAAAAAAAAAAAAAAAAAAAAATGAACATAGGAGGGGAGGAGGGGGGGGGGGGGGGGGGGGAAATGGTTTAGTTTAACGACCGAATTTATTTCCATTCTGATTGATTATAAAGGTGTAAAAAATTTGAATTACCTTAACCTGCAATAATATATATATATATAATATAATTTAAAAATCATTTTAATGATTAAGTATATTAACAAAAGAAATTTTATCAATGCATTGTCAAATAAGAGAAAGTAAAATTAGAAAATAAATTTTTTTAAATTAATAATTATAAAAGATGATAGATATTCAATTTTATCTAATCTCAATTGATAATCTATTTTTTGTTAATTTTTTGTTTCATTCAAAAGAATTTTTTTTTAATTATGTCAAAAAACTCAAATATAATTATTCTTTTTTAGATATATAGATTCAGAAGTAAAGATGGATGTTTCGTTAAACTTCAAAGTGAATGGAAATCTTTTCGAAATCCTTGGACTAAAGATATAGAATATTTAGTAGGAAAAAATTCAGTGATAGTGTAAGTTTATTTATACACAATTTTTTTTATTTTCAAAACTAATTATATTTTTTCTTTTATTTAATAAATAATATTTTAATTAAATTTTTCATAGATCTGACCCAGATTCAAGAATGGTGGAAAGTACCATGACAAGATCTGAAGGAGTAAATCCATCCCAGGGAGGATTTGATTTCTTTACACAATGTGAGGAATATATATATATAGATTATTTATTAACTAGCTATCTAGTACAATACCTAGTAGATATATCTCAAATTTTATTGTTTTCATTTTATTAAATATTTTTTCAGCAAATGGTGGAAAAGAAATGCAAAGGTTAATTACTTCACATGTTGAAGTATCAAAAATAGGAAGACAAATTGCTGAAGAAGTTCTTGATTTGCAAAGAAGAAATGAAGATTCTTCTTATAGTGATAGTCCGAATTCCGAACCTGATAGGATTCTTCCTACTGAGTCTTCAGTAAGTTATAAACATTATGGGTTAGGATTGTTGTTTGGGGGATCAAATAAAATTTTTTGGTCAAACAAATGCTTTTTAGAGTTGGTTTTTCTTTTTCCAAGTGGTTCTTATTATAAATTCAATTTCAAAACTTATTATTTTTGTAATTTTTTTCATTGAAAAAAACCGGCTGTATGATTTATGTAGTTGTTTTGGAAGGATGGTAGCCAGTTGGAATTAGGGCGAGAAAAAAAACTTGGTTTTTCTCCTATCTAGCCTTTATTAATTACTCGTTTAGGTCGCGTCTTCCGACCTCAAACAAGACACGGTCAAATGGAAAAGACGCCTAATCGTTTCTTTTTTTCATTATTTTATTAATTATTTGAATTTATTTTCCCAATATTTTTTGGCTTTGGCCTTCCTGCCCCCCCCCCCCCCCCCTGTTAGGAGGAATGGATGATGCTCCTCCAAACTTAGCTTGAGTTGGCAAAATAAGTTCTATTCTTTCCCTATAAACGTCCTGACAATTGCCAAAATTTTGTTGGTATTTTTCACTAAGACTCTTAAAGTTGGAAAATTCCATCTAACGAAGTCCAAGTTGGTAAAATTAGGTTTTTTTTTTTCAAATGCTAAACGGCATTTTTGATACTATCTCTTTTCCTCCAAAAAATTCCCTAAGGTTTTCCGAGGTAGGGTCCTTCGCCTTCTCCTCTTCGCCCCCCCCCCCCCCCCCCCCCCCCCCCCCCCCCCCCCCCCCCCCCCCCCCCCCCCCCCTCCCTCAGGTTTTCCCGGGGGGGGTCCTTCCCCTTCTCCCCCCCCCCCCCCCCCCCCTCTCTCTCTCTCCCTTGACCACTTCTACAACTCTATCTTAAATAACATAGAGCTTAGCTAAACATTTTGTAAGAAAGAGAGCAGGGGCAGACTAGCCATAAGGGAGTTGTGGCAAATGCTAGAAGGGCCGTTGTCGCTGTAACAATATGGGTCGGCAGTCGACGAATCGATTTCATTTATATTTATCTTTATAAATGTGAATTTGGGGTCCCGACTAGTTTTCCTGGACTCTCACTAATGTCCTCTATATTTCGGGAAATTGCTCAGTCTGACAGTCGGACACTCCACTATCTTAATATATAAAATACTATTTTTAATTAAGTAATTTTTTGTAAGTGTTTATTTTGCTGGTGAATCAAGCGACCCTTGGGCCCTAAATCTCCAGCCTATCCGAGGCATGTGCTTCCTGCACATAATAACACTATCAATATAATAATGGCACAACTAATTTATAAAATTTTTCAAACATCTGAGTAAACTTTGGACTATGACTAATACCCAAAAGCGAAAATAAAGATGGCGATAAATGCTTTTAACAGAGAAAAAACAGGGAGCAGGGGGGAAGCCCGCCTTCGAATTATTTAAGCATCTCTGTTAAATCAAAGTCTAATTAGGAGGCTGCTAAATGTTTGGTGGGCCGTTGGCAGGATAATGCCAGAACCGAAAATATGTCCCAGTCCGCTCCTGGGAGTGAGTGGTGATGGTGTTAGTTAATTAGAGTCAAAACGTTTCAAACATGGGAGTTTTATTCCGATGGAGCTACTATTTTATCTACTGATTGTCTCTCTCATCTGTAACTAGTATTACAAATTCAAATTATAATTTGAAATTAATGAAATAATTTTTATTTGTTATAAAGCCTGGATTTGTGGAAGTGAAACTTCAACTAAAAGTCAATGATACCGATGATCAGTCCTCACCCTCAAGTCAATTAAAATCTATTCAACCTCAGCAACAGAACCAACATGGGAACAATATAAACTCAACAACTTCGGAAAATACAACACAGAATGGTGGACAATCGTTTCACGTTAGAAATAACGTTCATATTTCTCTGGCCAGTAATACTGGTAAGAATCTTATAATAATTATATTTATAGATATAACCTGCCGTCTGCTTGAAAAATAATATTTATAAATTAACTTTGATCAATTTAAAAAAATGTATCAATATATTATTATTATTATTATTATTATTATTATTATTATTATTATTATTATTATTATTATTATTATTATTTCAAATATATTCAGTCACATTTTTCAAATGTCCCCTTAGACAGTCTTCAATGTTGATCTCTATCCTATAAATAGAAATTCTGTTATTTTTTTAATTAAGAATCTTTATATTATTAATTAAATCATTAAGAAAAAATATTAATTTCATTATTTTTTTTGCCAGGGCTTTTTTAATTTTCACTTAGACATACGTCTGAATTAGCTAACCTTCCCGTTAATTAAATGAATTTTATTAAATTAAATATTTTTAAATATGACTTGATATAGAATATGATTATTTTTAAATATATTTAAATGCTCTTCCCGTCCTTCTCCATCTAAATAAAATTCTGCTAACGCGCTTGGTTATGTTAATTAATATTAAAAATAATCAAGTTCGTAATTTATTTGATTTAGCAGTCGATGCAGAGGAGGAGATGATTGAAATGATGAGCACACCAATCGTTCCAGAATCGCCAAATCAAAGTGTATCAAATGATGGAAACGATGAAGCCGCCATGGCTGTAATTATGAGCCTATTGGAGGCCGACGCAGGCCTTGGAGGGCCAGTTGATTTTTCTGGCCTTCCCTGGCCCCTTCCTTAAATACTGTTTGTTTTTTTTTTTATTTTGTGTTTATAAAGCTCTCTAGTGCCAAAACGACTGATTATTATTTTATGAATTTGAGACAACTGTGTTGTATGTTCGTTATTTATATGTTAAAAACAAAATACATTTATTTTCTTATTCTATCCTATCTTAAGATGTCTGAGAAATTTTACCTTTATTTAGAAAAGATTTAAATAATTTCAAGTGTGGGGTGGTGGATTTAGATCCATGACCTTGAAGAACAATTTTAGGCACAATAAAAATTTCTGTATTGTGGGCAAGAAAATGGAAAAATAAAAGAATCTAATAGAAGATTCACCGGAGAGCGTGAAAGACAATGCTGAATGTCTTCATTTCGGACATTTTTATTCCACCTGCATTGAAGGGTGGATCTCCTGTCAGCAAAAGTGGGCTCGGAACTCCTGTGCCGGATTAGATAGTGAAGACGTTGAAGCTGTCTTAATTTATGAATTCTGTAGCTCATGTATCTATGCAATACTTTACTTTTTTTTCACTTAAAATTGTTCAATAAAGAACAAAGTTTCCTTTGCTATTGAATTTTTTAACTTGCCTTAATTTCTGTCTCATGGTTAGTTTTAAACTTCATTCTGTTTCACTCCGCCTTCCCCTATCTTTTTGTCTAACTTATTAAGTTACCAAGTTGAGGCCCCGAGCAGCCGCCCCTAATGGTCTCCTCCCCCACCTCTCTGGTGGACCCTGTTTTTACGATACAAGTTATTCCTCCAGATTTATTTCAATTAATTGGTAACCAATGTAATTTAAATAAATTTCATCGCTCAGGACCGAAAGCGATCAAGTGACATCTAAATCATGTAACAAGACCTCTACTTCTACTAGAACAGGCGCCTTTCGTCTGTCTTATATTCATTTTTTTGATTGTTGTTTTAATTATTTAAAAAATGTTTGAATAAGAGCTATCAAGTGTGTCCCAATCAAATGCTCTAGTCAAATGAATTGAATGATTAATAATAGCCTCTAAGAATAAACTATCTATTATATCCTGGTTACTAAGAAAAATACTTGCCGCCCTGGGACTCGATTTTCTGGTCCACCTATTTCCAAAGTATATTTAGATTAAGAACAAAAAGCCAAAGTCTGATTTTTACTGGGGTGGCACACGGTCTCCCCTCCCCCGTCCACTCTAAATTTCCTTTGATACACATATCATGCAACAATTAATAACGAAAAATAATCTTAATCTATAATTTCTCAGACATCTGTATATTTCTAATATGAAATTACTTATTGAATCAATATCAACAAGTGTTATAATTTTTTTCTGATGATGATTTTAATGGCCTTAATATGATTGTCAATTTCGTTTTTAATTATTATTCATCGCAGAATTTGTTATTAATTTGTATTTTTATTTTTGCAAATGTATTATTTTGTTTTCAACTTTTACATATCAAATAAAAACGTGAATACTAAATTATTCACATTTTTATTCATATTTTATTAAAAATTATTTTTTTATATGCAATTAAAAAAATATTCTTTAGAAATTTATCTGCTACTAATCTTATAATAAATGATCTCTTTGATGTGTAAATGTAAATGTGAATTGTTATTAGCCTAATATATTTTTTTTATAATAGATTTTGGAAATTTTTTAAGAAACGTTTAGAAAAAAGTCTGTAGCTTGAAAAATTTGCAAATTATTTAATAAAATGTAAATTTTTTTTCAGCTTTATATCCTATCATTTTTTGCTTTCATCCTTAAAAAAAATATTTGAGTTTAAAATTAATTTTTTCTGGTAACTCTATATTTATTTGTCAAAAAATATAATATATTAAGAACAGGTTGCCATGATATAAATTAGAAGTTTCATTTGTTTTTTCATTTAGTTCAGTTTCATTTGGTAATTCTTGATCTTTTTCATTAAAATTCTTTGATATATATTTTCATTATCATTCTCATTATTATTATTATTATTTATATTCTCTTCTTTTTTTGTAGATGTGTCTTCTATGTTTCCTTCGCAATTAATAAAATATGATCGAGGATTATCTGATTTCTTAATTATTATTCCATCTTTCCATTTGTTGTTTTTGGTTTTCATGTTAAGATGTTTGAAGATATTGTTAAACTAATTGATATTGAATATATTGAAATTTTTCAAAAATATATTTCTCCTTTTTAAATCTCTTCGGCATCTGAGGCCATATAGACTTTTAAACAGTACATGTAAATACGATACAGATTATCCATCCATGTTATACCAATTGGTATCCAAATGATTTAAATAAATTTTCATCTTACTGCCTGGGATCCGAACTCCCATGCCTTGGCTTTTAAGGTTATCAACAATTGACAAATATTAAAGGATTTATAGTCTACTTTCGAAATTATTTATTTGAAGTAATGTTCTGATAACACATTTGAAGGGTCGAGTTGGCATAACCAAAAAGAAGGTTGTGAGGTTGTGAAAATTGGTTGGTAAGCTATGATCCCGCTTATTCAGGAAATTGGTGTGTTAACCTTTTCATCATAATCCTACCATTCTTACAACTCAAAATTTATCAGTTCTTATTACATTTACTTGTAAGAATAAAATGTAAGATTTTGCACTGCCCTTAAACTTAGTGAGTGTGCTAGCAACTAATTTGGCTTTAGTACACTTAAGTGAATCTCAAAAAGAGAAATGGAAGCAATTTTGATTAAATAATATATATAAACTTTTTTAAATAAAACTTCTGATTGTAAAGAATCTAAATTAGTGGATTTTGTTAAACTAAAATAATGCTTGTGATGTTTTTTAACTAATGAGATCCCAGGGGTTGAAAGCAGAACCTACGGTCTACTCTAAATATATAACTATAATTTTATTTAAATGAAAGTCTATCCTTCAAGTAACTAGTGATGGAGGATTTATTTTATCTAGAATTTTAAGTTTCGAATCGCTATATTAATTTGGATGATGGGCAGAACAAAATATAAAATTTTACCAGTACATCTTATATGTTATATATAATTTTATATTGTAACATACAACAATTCTATCTGCAAGTTTAATGTCTAACACATTGAATCTGCATATACTGCAAGTCAGTATTTTAAATTTACTTTGTTGTGTTTTTAATTTTATTGCTCATTTCAGTCCTAATGACTAATGAAGGCATTATCAAATTAAAGCCGAAACGTTCATTATTTTGGGAGTTTTATTTCGATAGAGGCTACCCTAGTGGCTGACTTCCTTTCTTTTCCCATATCACTAATAAAAAAAAGTTTTTAAATAAAGAGAATAAGTTGGGTCAGCATGTTTGTTAAGAAATTGTCATTGATTTTAGCACATTTCTTCTTAAATTACTTAATTCCTGAAAATTTAGTACTACACGTTTCTAAGTTTCTGCCTATATATGAAAAATATTATACTTGGCGCGTTTAGTGAGGACGCATTTGATGTTGTTAAATTAGCTTCAAGATTATTTGAATACGTAGTGAAGTCAGGAATATAGAAAAATAAAACGGATTTCTAACCTTTCTAAAATTGTTTAAATTATTTTGATATAACGTGATAATAAATAATCAACGATGAAGAAAGTGCATTTTAAATTTAAAAAAAAAGATTTAAATAAACTTATTAAAGATCCAAATAGTTTAGTAAAAGAACAAACTACTATAAAACATATAGCTATGCATCCAGTTTATTTACGAGATTTGCGAAGTACAATAAATGATCATTTAGATCAAGAATTGGGTAAATTTGATAGTAGGTAAGGAAGAGAGCACATTATGTTACTTTCTATATATTTACAACTTTATTTATTTTTATTATTATTTTTTTCAGTTTAAATGGAATTCTTTTGAGTTATGATAACATAAAATTACTTGAAGATATTGGATCACTTTTATATGAGGATTCGTATATTCATCTAGATTTTCAAGTAAATTGTTTTGTATTTAAACCAGAACTAAACTCCATTTTATTAGGTATATATTCAGTTTAATATTTCAGTTTTTAATTAATTAGATTAATTTAATCTATTTTTTTTACCATATATTTAATGTTTTTCAACAAGGAAATTTATTGATATAATACTGACTATAGAGATTTTTAATGGTTCTTTTGAATGTGATTACTTTATTATTTTTAAAATAACTTTTAATGCAAACTTCAGTTAACTTTACACTCAAAAATTTTCTATAATAAAGGAGAAAAGAAAGTTTAGCAAAAGTTTGCCTTTTGCTCCTAAAGCACCCCTGGTATTTTTTCAAATAAAAATCATCTTAGGTTATTGGTCTCCTTTACTTTCTCTTATCTATATATGATATTATAGAATAGAGAAAGTATTGCGCTCCCAAAATAAATCGATATCGAGATTTCAACGAAAATGCACGTTTTGAGGCCCCCTGAGTCTAAAAAAATGACACTCACTAAATGGTATCTGGCTACGTGTGAAAAAGATTTCTCAAAAACCAAAAAAACCTACGAGGTCGAAATTTTATATTTAAACAAGGTACCTGATTTAAATAAATAAGGACGGAGTTGAAATGGCCCCAGATTCCGAAAAAGACTTTAAAAAAGAGCTAGGTACCCTTGTCGCTGGGCCCTTTAAGCTTTTGAATAAAATCGGCCAACGTGTACTAGCACTTTACTAATGTTTTTTTTTTTTATTTTCTCAAAATTCACTCTAACGATTTTGATTAAAATTGATAAAACAATTATTTATTAGATCTTTGAAATGTATAACCAAAATTGCTTGGGGCTCACTTTACTCTTGTACGATTTTAAGTTTTTTGCAATTTTCTCTCAAATTACCCTAAATAACAATATCAATTTAATTTGCTGTATATATAATAAATTAGAAAATCTTTAATATAGATTAATCATTATCCATCTTAAAGTAGTGTAGGGCCTTTAGGATTTTAAAAATTCCATAGAAAAGATAGGATAGATCCTGATAACAAAAGATAAATATTTTTAATTTCCATTTGGTAATAAACCAGATTTAATATCATGTGGATACCAATTAGTGTAAATTATACCTGGATCATTTTATCGTAATGTTCTACATAATATATCTTATATATTGTCTATATGGGCCTAGATGTCGAAAAGAATAAAAAAAAAAAAAAACAGATTTAATTGTTAATTTAATTTAATTTTTTATATTAATAAGTGATAATACACACAAACAAAAAATCTAAAAATAAAAGGTTTCATAAATAAGAGTTAAGACATCACTTCCCCTCAGATTCCTTTGATAAGCTTTTCGCCGATTTTTTAAAAATACACAGGATAACTAATTTTTTTTATTTACGATACATATACAGGCCTATTTATTTATTTCAATTAGAATCTTTGATTTAAATAAATTTTCATCCACCCACATTCCTTGACTATTAATATTAACGTCACCAATATAACTTCCAGCCTCGGCTAAAAAGCTATTTTTATTTTTTTTTATTTTTATTTTTTGCAGGTAAAGTGAATAAAATTGGAAAACAGCATCTTTCTGTCTTAGTGCACAAATATTTCAATGTTTCTATTTTAAGACCATTTGAAGAAGATGATACCTGGCTCGGAAATAAAGTTCAAATTGGAAATAATGTTCAGATAAAAATACAGCATTTAAACTTCTCTGGAAATATCCCATTCATACAAGCAACTATTTTAAATATCTCTAACAATAATCAAGAAAATGAAGCAAGTGAAGAGGCAAATCAAACAATATTGAATCCAGATTTAAGTAAAGATTCTTCTCTTTCAGTTAAAAAACAATATGGTTTGGACAAATTGCCAAAAATTAAAATTTGTCAAAAAACACCCAAAAATGATAAAAAAGAAAAAGCATCTACTAGTAAGAAAGATGATATAAATATTATTTCACAGTCCGATGACGATAGCAAAAAGCCTCCTAAAAAGAAAGAAACAAAGAAAGTTAAAAAACAATTATTTCAAGAAAAGGAAGATGTTAAAGAAGCAGAAATTACTTCCACCCAAAATCAAGAGGACAAAGAGGACAAAGAGGACCTCATCAGTTTCTTTCTAAAGGATTTCAACAATAAATTCATTGAAAATTTAGATGAAAAACCTTCAACAGAAAATAAAAAAAAAAAACGAAAAAGGGAAGATTCTGAATCGAAAAATAAAACTTCAAAAAAAATAAAATCACCTACGAAATGCGACCCTGATCTGTCCTTTTCTCTACCAAACATGTTTACTTCCCCTACAATTTTGAATCAAAAAATTAAAAAACAAGAAATGTCGACAGATTCTGGTTCAAAACGACATTCAAAAAAATCATTAGAAACTCATTCTAAACCAAAAGTTGAAGAAGGTCTAATTGTTTTCACACCTTCTAATAATATATCACATTCTCAAGAAGAAAGTAATATTAAAGATATCTTAAATCTTTCACCACGTGTCATCTTAAAGAAACTAGAAGAAATAAAAATAAAACCAAAAAAATCCGAAATTGAAAAAAACGACACCCCCAAACAAAAAATTAAGAAAAAAGAAGGAACTGAAGAGAATATAACAACATTTTTAGGTGAAATAAAGAAAGAAGATGATAAACATAATATCTCTTCAAAAGAAGATTCAATTTCTGAAAATGCACAAAATCTTAATCTTTCTACTAATTCATTAAAAAAAGAAAGCAAAAAAAAATCAACTCCTAAGGATAAAAAATCTAAAAAAAATAAAAAAAAAGATGATTGTGATCAATTAATTTATAATTTATTAAAAGTACAAAAGAAAAACATCAGTTAATGTATTGTAGCTAGGATTTTAAAAACAGACTCTCTTATTTTAAAAAAATAACTCTCAAAAAATATTTTTCTATTTTAATCTCAAGATTTATTTTTTAAATTTTAAAATAAATATTTAATATTGATATTTATAAATCTTAACAAATAGAAAATTATATAAAAAAAGACAGACAAGACAGCAGCAAGATTTTTCTTTTAAAATTTTATTTATTTTATACTATGTTAAAAATTTGAAATAGCCGAATAAAAATTTAATCATTTACATAGAATTGAAAAAACCAAAAATGATATTCTATTTATTCCATCTCAGCTGAGGTCTCAGCCCCTTTATTAGATCAACATGAAAAATATATATTTAAATTAAATTGTATTATACAATATAAAAGAATCATATTACTTCCTTAATTATAGTATTGATTGAACTTCCTAGTTTTATTATATGACTACCATAAAATAAAAGATAGCAAATTTAATTATATAAAAAAATCTATGAAATTTCTATTTTATGTTTTTATGAAGATATGATAAACTCGGAAGTTCAATCTAAATGTAAGCGTTTGTTTACATCTTGATTTAAGAATACCAATAGAAAAACAATATAATACATATTTTATCAAGACGTTTTGGCTGACTCCTTCCTCAGTCGCATCCTGAAGAGTAGTTCCTAATTAATAAAGACGCTTAATATTTGAAATTTAAAAATTATATTTTTTAATTTTTTTCCTGATAGTGAAATTAAATTAAAATCTGTGAATACACATTTGTCAAGACATGAATAGACAAACACACACACCTATATTTACTTATTACTCCTAATTTGTGTAATTACTTATTGAATGAATAAGGCAATTTTATGCCTAGTTCGTGAACACTTACCTAATTTACGCCTGTAAGTTGAATTTACTATATTGATTGATTATTTTTCCCCCTGGGCCTTCTGGTTTTCAGAGGTTGATTTTCGTTTAGCAAAAAATAATATATTTAAATAATTAGCGAACTAATTTGTAAACGGGAGTAGTGACATTAATTTCAAATATCGTACCTTGAGCCTTGATTATTTCACCAATTAGGCAAGCGCCGATTTCATGTTCTAGACAAAGTATTACATATACGAATTAGACAATCACGTTGCTAATTAAGCAAAAAACTGTCTAATTAGTGAAATAGACAACTACACAAATAAGTGTAGCAAATATATATATATATGTATGTGTAACAATATTTTCAAGAGTTGATTCGCGCTGATTATTGAGATTAACTTGACGTTTCGGCTCTCATTTTGGAGCTATTATCAAGAGAGGGTGATTAGGATGGTAGGTTCGTGATGGCTTGTTTTCGGAGTCGCAGTTTTCCTGATCCTCTACTTTCACCATTGGAGTTTTCGGGGACTTTTTGACTCTAAGATGTAGGAAGAGAGGTTTGGTTGGATGAGTTGGTGAATGACTTTGCTGATTGAGGCCCCGAAATCAACTCAACAAACACCAACACTCAAACCCTTCCTATATCGTAAGTCCTAGAGTCCACTGCCGAAACTCGGGGATCGGGAAGACTGGGACTCCAAAAACAAGTCACCACTACTATTCCATAAACACCCACTCTTGATAATGACTCCAAAAGGAGAGCCGAAATGTCGAGTTAATCTCAATAATCAACCCGGGAAAATGCAATATATATATATATATTTACCATCAATAAAATATTTGGAGAGCCCAGAGGACCTCTATATTATATTATATATAATATATCTATATAACCATACCTCAATACAACAACAAATATATTTACTAGTGGCAATATGATTATTGAACAGTCAGACGTCCAAGCGAAATCACTTTATAGAACCACCCTCCCTGTTGTATTATTTAAAAAAAAATAAAAATATGATGAGTATGATATTAATTTAAGAAAAGATCTTTTAACTCCTCATTTCCGATTTCACTTGGAAATCTGACTGTTTTGAAGACTGTCCAATAAACATTTTTCTTGTTATAAATCAATTTGTGTTAATTAATAAACAAATAAATTTGTATATATTATAGCTCAGAAGTTGATCCAAACATGGGGCCGAAACATTAACTGACAAAGAATAAAATTCATCTGCATTTCTCATTTTTCAATTCTTTTCATATAATAAAAGATACCACTTTTTATTCTGGCAGATCAGAAACAACGAAAACTGCTTAGCTGTCATTCTTACATCTTCGTTTATTAAAACAATTCCGATATCACCATCTTTAAATAAAAATTATATAGATATATATATATATTATGTATATATATAAAAGTTCTCAAATCCATTCTCCACAAAGCCCATTTTTGTTTTTTATTATTATTATTATATTAATTTGTAAACCCAATTTAAATTTGATACGTTTAAGTTAAGAGATGCTTCAAATGTAGGTTTTGTCAATGAATCTCAATCATGTTATTAAAATTTTTTTTTCTTTTTTCTTATCTAACATCCAAAAAGGGAATTTTCAGAAAAGATTGATTGATAAAAATGTTTATAAGTAGAAGCAATCATGTCTCTTAGCAATTTTTTAGTGAATTTTTTATAAGATTAAATATAGAAACTGGTCTATCATTTTAAATATAAAATGAAGAACAAGAGCTGGCTAGAAAATCCTACTCTATTAAAGGTATCTTATGAATATTTAGTTAGTAACTTTTTTTAAGCTTTCTTTTAGTTAGAGGCCAAGAACTTATTATTGAACGGCTTTAAAATATTTTTTAAAATGCTTAGTTAACATATATTTATGGAGAGGCCTCAATAGGGAGAATTGTTTTCCAGAGTCCTGTGTTTGAATTGGATGGTTTGCAAATATACAGAAAATTATTAAATATAAGATTCAATCCAGAAGCTAAGTGGGATAAACTCATTTAAGAATCAATAATAAATTTGTGTGAATTTTTTCTTTTTGGGTCATTAGAAAAAAAAAAAAAAGAAAGCTTAGTACCAAAGCCAGATCCCATCACTTGGTTGCCCCATATTTAGGGCAAACGCTAGTTCTAATTTGGTATAAAAAATTATATCGCTGAGAAGGAGATATTGTATTAATATAATTTTGGAAATTTTAGCTTAAATGGATTTAATTTGAATGAAAAAATAGAGACACGAAATTTGAATCCACTTTCTCCACGGGTGTCAAGCTATAACTTTTCACTTTACTTATTGTAGAGGAGTAGAGAAGAAACTCCAACATAATGGTAGAAAATCCATGGATTTTATGGATGAAGGATATATATATGTATATAATTTTAGTTAGTAATACAATAAGTTAAGTTAAAAGGTGCTAAATTTTTAAGCTTAATTCTTGGCTAGTAACTTTTAAAAAAGTTAATAACTGAATATTTATCTTTGACAGAATAGGATTTTTCAGCCAGTTCTTGCTTCTTTAAAAATTCTTTTATTTTATATTTAAAATGATAGACCGTACACTTATAATTTTACAAAAAAATTCACTAAATATATATATATATATATACAAATATTTGCGAAAACTAAAATTAAGAATTCTCAAAAAAGTTCAGGTTTTAATTGTTAATTTTTTCTCCCATAAGGGCAAAATAATTGATTAAAGATAGAGACACTCTAAAGCGGTTCGGGTCGCATCGCATCATAAAATCCACTTAGGATTTGGCGTTACTTCAGAGGAATATATGGCAGGCGAATCTTGCAATTCGATTCTATGCGATCCAATCCGCCTCACAGTGCGCATTTATGTATAATTTTGTTTTCTTATCAATAGGCAAAATATCGTCATATATTTATAAAATTTTTATAAATTTTAAATGTAAAGAATTATATAAAAAATATATAGTCAGGAAAGAATGTGACTTTATTATTTTCTTTCGTACTTCAATATAAATATATTTAATATACAATAATTGCATATAACCTCTGGTCATTTAAGTCTGTTGGACCTTATGCTACCATATCCAAAAAAAAAAAATAGAAAAATCAAAATTTTATCTAAAATTTGAAATTAAAAAAAAAAAAAAGTTTTAAATCTTAGAATTCTTATTAATGTATATTTATAAAATAAATATACAAGTATAAGTATAAGATAGATGTTAAATTATTTATTATAAGAACTTCCAATCAAAATCATGTTTTTAAATTTTTAAATTGATATCAATACGGGTATTTTTTTATTTAACATATTTTGTGTAAAATTCTCTAAATTCCAGGTTAATGAGGAAAATTTTGTTTTTGTTAATGACGTTACGCACTTCCTCAGCTAATAAAAAGTCAACTTTTTTCATTTACCTGGTTGTATCCTGGAAACCCTCAATATCTCAGATCAAATATCTACATTAAATTAAAAACAGCCTTGATATTCATGCTCCCCTTCGGTGCTGATTATTTTTTAATTTCAATGGAACATTTTTGTTTTTGGCTGCCTCCAATTTTCATTTATTCCCAGATTTCGAACAAAAAAAAATATCTTTCTACATTTTTGAGTTGAAGAAATGTACCTAGTTTGCATTTGCTTTGGAATTTTGTTATTATGAGGCTTGTAGCCTATCTATGCTCCAGGACAACAATTTCTATTGGTTTTGGAATTATATTGCTTATTTATTAAAATTCTTAATAGTTTTATTAAAATCCCTGGGTGAAAAATATTTGATTGAGATTTTTTAATTTCTTGACTAATAAATGTGTATAATTTTTCAAGCCTTCTCCATAATACGACCAAAATAAAAACAAATAAATAGAAACTCGACTATCTGGATCTTCACTTAATTGAACTCAAGAACCGAGGAGCCCACCTTTTATTAGACGAAAAAGATAAAGATTATCAAGCAAATGAAAATTTGCAATTTCTTCAAAAATGGATAAATTTAATTTTGAAACTTTTTTATTTTTACAAGGCCGGTCTGAAAAATGAGGTAAGAAATACAGACAAGGCAGAGATCTCGTTAAACGGTCGTCGATTGAAGGTGGGTGTGATAACCGACCCTATTGGCATATCAAAAGAACGTGTTGGTCATATCTTACATGAAACTTCCATATGAGAAAACTGTCAGCAAGATGGGTGCCGCGTTTGCTAACTGAGGACCAGAAACGAATTCGTGTAATCACTTCTGAATACTCTTTGAGCCTTTTTAAGCGTAATTGCACTGAATTTTTGCGTCGATTTATTATTGTTGGCGAAACTTAGATACTACTCGAAACAAAAAATCAATTAAAACAATGGGTAAGAAGCCGCAGTGCACCGATGAAAGCAAAAGTGGAAGCCAGTGTGTTTTGAGATGCTCGGGGTGGTATCTTTATAGATTATCTCCAAAAGGGCAAAACAATCATACGCGTCGCTATTGGACCAGCTGAATAAAAAATTAAAGGAAAAACGACCGCATTTGGTTGTTCAATCACGAAAATGCACCGGCAAAATTAGTTGAATTACGATTCTAAATTCTTCCTCATGCAGCTTACAGTCCAAATTTAACTCCGTCCGACTTTTTCTTTTTTCTGAACATGAAAAATTTGGCTTGGTGGTAAAAGATTTTCATCAAATGAAGAAGTGATTGCAGAAACAAACGATTATTTTGATGTATTTGATTCGTCGTATTATAGTGATGGGATTAAACGACTTGAATATCTTTGGAACAAGTGCAGCGAGCTAAAAGGAGACTATGTCGAAAAGTAAATTAAAAAACTCGAAAAAACAGTCTTCTTCTATGTTAGTTACCTCACTTTTCAGACCATCCTCGTAATAGTGAGGAAGTATTGCGTTCGCAAAAAAATCGATGTCGAAATTTTAACTTTAAAAAAAATGGGTCTCATCGGTGTGTGTGTGTGAACAAGATTTTCAAAAACGAAAAAACGTTCGAGGCTTAAACTTTATATTTAAACTAAGTACCCATGAACCTCGAAGCTTTTGAATAAAATCGGTCATTGGTTACTAGTACTTTACTTGTGTGTTTTTAGTTTTTTTCGATTATCTCAAAATTCGCTCTAACGACTTTGATTAAAATTCATAAAACAATTATTTATTAGATCATCTTCCAAATACATTAATCCTTTTCCCCCCAAATTTTTTGGGGCCTACTTTATTCTTGTAAGTTTTTTTGTTAATTTCTCTTAAACGATATTGATTAAATTTGTTGTACATTGTTCAATTCAAGAGAGGTGAATTAGAGAATGGCTACCTAAGGGGTTCGATGCACAAATTCTGGTGTGAAAGCCCAACTCTCAGCTTTCCTTATCTTAGGCAACTCTGTTGTGAAATGTGCGTTTAGTCACGCCAGACTTTTCTTTTTTGTATAGAATAATGGAGAGCGATGTCAGGATATCCCCATAATATTTTTACTTTTTATCTTCATTACTTGGTTGCTCCTCTATTTATCAATTGGAGCTGCCATGTTTTTAAAGAAAATTTAATTTACAAAAAAAAAAATTACTTGAGGAGTAACAATTATATACAAAATTTGTGGAAGACCGTGGTGTTATCTAGGAGTCTAACCCAGTGGTGTGCCAACTTTAAATCCAGAAGAATTTTGACACCAAATCACATCAACCAAAATACTTAATGCAAAATTCATCAAATGTTGGATAATTTTCAAATTTTTGAGTCACGTAGTTCAGCAAAGTCGGCGTAAAGAAAATGCGCTGAGGCAGTTGCATGTTTGTGATGTTTTTGAATATTAATAAGTGTGTAGTAACTTTGATAATTTGAAATCGTTTTGAGCCTCCTTTTCAGAAGAGTTCATCAGGTGGCGGGTAATGGTTATTTTTTATTGAACTTCAATTTTTATATAAAAAGTTATTCTCAAGTATACCAGTATATAGATAAAAATGCTCATCAGCACTCATATGGCGAAGTCTTCAGGGTGAATGAAAATTTTTTTATCAATTACAAGCAAATAAAATAATTAAATATTGGGAATCAACGATTGATGAGATCGCTGACCCATAATACAAATATACATATAAAAAGCCGAAATCTTATTAAGTAAATCTTTTCTTTGACCCCAAGAAAATTATTTTCATATAAACATGTTATTATTTAGTTTTTTATATTTTATAATTTTCTTTCTCTTTTTTTAATCTATTATGACCATCAGAATTTTGTAAAATAGACATATAACAATTGCTAAGTCCTATGCAATCAGTCTGATAGTTGACAGCTCTATGGGTATAGGTCTTAATGAAGCATTTTTCAGCTATCAGACGTTTACGGCCTTCAAAAAAGAAAAAAAGAAAAAATTTTCTTTGCAAACATTGGACCTCAAGATTTTGGTATTACTAAGTGACAAGTAAATACAATATATATTATACATAAAAAAAAATTTTTTTTCTAATTATTTATTTTTTATACCCTATTTGGTTTCTAAGGCCGGTATACACATACGGGTCACAAATCTCGAAAAATTTTATCAAGAGGTCCGAAAGTGGTGAGCCCACTATATTTTTGAATTTTGCTCTTTTGTTATAATTTACAAAACTCCCTATAGATAGTGTTGTTGATAATAAATTATTTCTATATAAAATTATTCCTTAAAAAATTAATTAATTTTAAATATTTATAAAATACTTAATATTAAAATAATCTATCTTATAAAAACTTATCTTAAAACTTTAAAATATTATTTAATAATTCAAAAAGAAATTTGAAATTTGTAAAAGAAATGAATTTAAATGAGGAAACTATTTTAAACAAGTTTTTCTTTATAAATCAAAAAAATATTTTAAATAAACCATATGCCTCCTGTTTTTAGGTAAAACTTTTGACAGTTAAGTTAATGAGGTGTAATACCGAACCGAACAAAATGAATTGTTTCTTTAATGATTTTCTTTCCTTGTATTTATAATGCAGAATAAGTAAAATCATCCAACTAACTGTCCCTACTTTTTGGAAAGAGCTTTATTTAATAAACCTCTTTTAAATAATATTTTCAATTTATTAAAATGATTATTTTTTTGTTTTAAATAAAAGATCGAATAAAATAACCAAGACCGCCAAGAAAAAAAGGTCTTTACAGCAAAATATGGTCTGCTCGTTTTGGCTGCTTTGGATATCATGTTACTACAAAAGTTAGTATATATATGAAGAGGTATAATTAAAAAATATGAACAAAAAAAAAAAAATAATTGATTATCCACGTAACGTCGACGGTTGTAATTGGTGTATCATAATGAGATTCATCTACGACACGTCTCAACTCCCCGTAGTGTGGTAGAAGACGAAAAAAAAAATAAGTTTTGTAAAAAAAACTGATACTATAACACCTTATTCAAAAAAATTATTAAATAACTTAATGCTTCAAATAAGCAAGGAGGCTATCTTTACTAGTCATAATCCCACACTACGGATTCGATACTTTTTATCAACCTCCTAAAAATGCCAAGTCAACCCAGCTGAAATAGTTTTTCATTTAAAGTTTTTGAAACATGAAGAAATAAAAATATTTTTCAAAATGATGAAATGAATCACTTTGTACAGTAGTATAGTTTCATTAAAATTTATACTATATATTTATATTTTTTATTTTTGAACTGCAAATTATTTATTTACCTGTTTTTCTCTTCCCGTTATCCTTGAGGCGCTGTTTATATTTGATTTCAATTGTTTTATAAATTAAATGAATTAAACGAATAGGATTTAGGTAGAAAAATAAAATTTTATTTTTGTTTTAAAAACATTATACATCTATAATCAAACAAAATGAATAAAATATTCTAATATAATAACTCTAA
>JAAAKE020097977.1:0-19091 GCA_010014785.2 Anisolabis maritima
AAAATGAAAAGCCAAAATTGTAAAGCCCTTAATGAATTGAGACGTTTCGGGTAAAATTTATTGTCCCATCTTCATTAATGGCTCCATGAGAAAATACGAAGAGAAAATATACATACATATATAAATGTGAGAATGATAACATGAAGAAGTCTCAATTCATTGTTTCAACACCGTCGTCCTATATTTACATTTTTCTTGATGTGTTAGTTTTTATGTATAAAAATAATCATATAATTTCATGTATGTATTATTGCATTTGTATTACTTTTGTGTTTTATAAATATTAACTAAAGGACAATTTTTCAACATTCCATTTAAATTTTGAAAGCCATCGATCGGATTAAAATTATTAATATTAAATGAAATGTTGAAAAAATAAATTGAGACTTCTTTATTCTAACAAAATAAGTCAATGAGAGCATTGCGTCGTTATTTTTTATATATCATCCATGCATCTTATATGCATGTACCCTTATAACTAACCCTGAGCCCTTTATTGTTTTCATATTGTTTGCATATATGTATGTCCGTATGTTTTCTCTTCATATTTCCTAAATATGTGTATTTTATATCTCATGTAGCCATGACTGAAGTTAGAACAATAAAGTTTACCCGAAACGTCTCAATTCATTAAGGGCTTTACAATTTTGGCTTTTCATTTTTTTGAATCTGAATCATAGCCACCTACATCAATCACTTCTTTGAAATTTTATTTAATCTCTTTGTCTTTTTTTTTTTAATTCACTTATTAAAAAGATATTTGTCAAACAATATAACTTAACATGACCTAGTTGCCTACTCGATAGAGCCCATTATATTCCTAGAAGGTTAAAAAATGTTGCAACTTCATTACCCCGTTTTTTATTAAGTTTTTTTTGGCATCTGTTTGGCTATTTGAACTCCAGCAATATTTATTTACATTAATTGGTAGCCAAGATAAAACAAATATTTGTCATTGTTCAGTACGTGTTTACTTGTCAAAGTGAATGCATCTACGAGATGACAAATGCAGAAACATTATCTTATTGTATATTAATATTTTTTTTTATATTATTAATTACTAAAATAAACCACGATTAATGCTAAATAAAATTATTTTTTATTTATAAAGACTTCTCTTATTTAAGTTTTACATAATACTAGCAGCATTGATATTCACCTGCCATTTTTACAATCGACGAGAATATCTTTCACCATACTTGCACAAAAGAAACTTTCTCGTCAGAATGAAAATTGAAAAAACTGCCATTGTATTGTAATGCTGCTAGTATTAAAATTTCTATCATACAAATCTTTAAATTGTATTCTGGACTGAAGAAGGCTTGCAGTCTCAGTCAATACATCTCTCAAGAAGGACAGTAAATAAAAATATAATGATGCTTTTTTCTTTTATTTCTTCCCAATTAATAAATAAATATTTCCCGTTGTTTACTTCCTCGTATACGTAGTATAGGGAAAGTATTGTAATCGTGGAAAAATTCGATCTCTAGATTATGATTGTTCTTGGACCTACCTGAGTCCATTTTTTGAATTATGTCTGTGTCTCTTCATTAGCACAATAACTCAAGCACGCTTTAATGTAGCTTAACCAAATTTACATAAATGCATTACAGGAAAATAATCAACTCTCTTCCCTTGAGTGTAGAAAGAGGCAGAGTAGTCTCAAGTTTATATATGACATTTTAAATTATAAAATAGATTGTCCTCTACTTTTAGAGAAAATTAGGGTTTCACCAGGATTTGCACGGGCACAATATATAGAGAGAGATCTATTATAGCGGAGGACAGTCTGAAAGGTATTGAAATGTTTGAAATCACTGAGGAAAAATGCAGAAAATCCTTTAATTCCTTCTCTTTAAATGTATATATTTTAAGACTATATAAGTGTTATAGGACTTCTCAAATTATAAATTGATGTAAACTGGGTTTTGAGTAAATAAATAAATAACTATAAACTTTTGGGTTATTTCCGACAACAGTAAGGAGCACTTTATTCTAAAAACTGTGATAAACTCACCCTCACAGGTTGAGTGATTTAGAGTAAAAAGTTTTTAGAGATAGTGTTGTTATTTTTTTCATAAAATCTAAATATTTGTGATCTATTTAAATAAAATAGTTACAACATCCGGTTATAGAGGAAATAGATCTCAACTCGTTTTATTTCAAATAGAAATCTATAAATAATATTTATTGTTAAATACATCATATGGCTACAACTTGTAGTTTTTGATACATTTACATTTTTGGGCTTTTTTCAAAAATGAATATCTCTTACATAATTAGTGATAAATTAAAGTTATTTTACAGATAATAGGTACTAATGGAGGGCTACATAAATCTATTATGAAATATTTTATATTAATGTATAGGGTGGTAAAATTTACAGTTTTTGTTAAAAAAATTTAAATGAAACACCCTGGAATATTTATAAGCCAAATTAAAAGCTCTTTTTATCTATATGAATTTTCCTTATATAAAGTTAATACTTTTAAAGTTATTAATTTGTTTATTTAAATTCAATAAATAATCAAGAACAACGAAAGAAGAAAACATTTTTATTTTATTTTTTCAATTGTTGCGTTCTTGACGACCGGTTATATGATTATTAAAAAAAAGTGAAATAATGATTTGTTTAGAAGAGGCAACCAATTGTCGAAAAATGAAGAAAAGCAAAATTTAAGGTAGAGGATAAAATTGATTTATTATAAATAAAATAAATATTCACTTTTAACATAAATCTAAATTTATATTCTTGGTTTACAGATCTTAACCATAAATTAAAGAATATCAGATGGAAATATAAAATTGACCTCTTTGAACTATGTTCTAGCCTTTTGAATATATATATATATATATAAATGTATATATGTGAAATATAATTAAAGTAAGTATTAAAAGTATAAAGTTTTTAAAATTATAAAATAAATTTGTTATAAAATAATTAAGATACTTAAGTTTATATTCAAATGACTTGAGGAGAATTTCTAAAATGATTCCAGAACGATGTTACATAAGAGGGTGAAGATCAAGAGTTATATAATCCAAATGATTTCACTTGCAATGTTCCAAAATGTAATTGAAATAACAAAATGTATATAGTTTTAAGAAATTCCATACAATAGCTTCGTAATGTAATATAGATGGATGCGAAAAATAATTATAAAATTTGTTGATAATAAAAAATTAGGAAAAGTATGAAAGTGCTAAGAATGTGAAAACGTGAACCCAATATGATGTTTCAACTAGCATTAAGTATATGGTTCGATAATTAAAGAAATGTAGGGAAAAAATATGTGAGCACCTCAGAGATCCTTACACCCATTTGTAAAAGAAGAGAGAGATTCGCATGCACTCATGAGGGTCGAGAACAAAATACACTACTTTATCGGCGTAATTAGTTAATTATCTGGCCCTTCTCATAACAAGTCCAACAGAATTAGAGTGAAGTAAAGTGGCGGCCACATCAATTAAAGTATATAATAATAAAAATATCGCATTTTAGTAACATATAAACTTTAAACAACATACAATTTATATTAATTATGATACATACATGTAATCCAGGCATATTTAAATAAATAAATAAATTTTCATCGGACTGCATGAGATCAGAATATTCATTTTTTAAAAAAAGCCCGAAAATCGTTAAGAAATATATATATATATCTCGAAAACTACATGTTTAAGACATATGATGTTTTCATTAAAAAAAGTCTTTAACAAGAAATCTAATTCCGATTTTTAGATTTCCATTTGAAATAAAATGAGTTGACGTCAAATTTCCGGCATAACCGGAAGTGGCAGATACTCAATGATATTTTATTTAAATAGATTACAGAGAGTTTATGAAAAAGAAAAAAAAAAAAAATAACAACACTATCTCTAAAAACTTAATAAGACTCTCTAAATCAATCACTCTGTATATGTATATATGTATACAAGAGAGTCGAGAGGAGGTTTTTATTTTAAAGTATTCAGCCCTTGATTTTCTTCCAAATTGAGCATTCGACCAGCGCTTAATTAGAATTTAAGACCAGTGATTTTAGAGTATTATAATTTTAATTTAATATTACCAGATGAATGATAAAAAACACAATTTTTGTTTAACCACGTGATAAAGTTTTTTTTTAATTAGTCCATTGGCTTAATTAATTCGATGAACATATAATCATGAATTAATTGTTTAACTCTCTCTCTGTCCTCTGTGCCAGTTCATCCATGCGGCATTTATTTATTTATCGTATAATTGTTTTAACGCTCAGCTTGTTTATTAGTCTATTAAAGTGGAAATGATATCAAAAGAAAAATATCCAGGTGAATTACAAAATGAAATTTTATTCATATTAGCTATGTAAAAGGCTTTAATAAAGAGCCAAGCAGCTTTATTTAAAACAGGCCAGAACTGATATTTTGGCCCTCTATAAAAGGATCATCTTGCTGTTTCATTCTCTCCATCTCAATGTAAATTGGATACTCGCCTTTTTTTTTCTTTCGTTTTTTGGAATAAATTGGCTCCCAACAGATTGTTATGAAGAATGGTCCAGGACCTAAGACAAGTCTTAATTATTATCACCAAGTTTCAAAAAATTTGGCCCAGCAGATGGTGAGAAAATCATAGTCTCCAACAGTGTTGAATTATGTGGGCAGTAGTCTCTTTGGCATTAATACATCCTGCTGCAGTTCTTGTTCCCTCCCTCGTTTCGTCCTTGAAGGCAAATCCAAGTACGGATGTAGTGCACCCACTCAGATCCTTGAATGGAATGAGGGTTGCCATTTATCCACTTCGTAGATGATGGAGTTTTCGAAGCTTCTTTTAACTAATTTCCATTTACTGATCTATTGAGTGTTTCCGACCAATATTTTTCTCGCAAGTTGTACGTCCATAGGAATGTTTGATTGATTTGAAGTTCACGTCTTGCCCAATTTAATCGTGTTTGGATATAATAACTATGGTTGACTGCCTGCGCTGCCTCCAGAGAAGAATTTCCGAGAGCATCGGAGTCTGGGTTGAGAGAGATGGAATACCCAACCCGCCTTTGATTATTGAATAAAAGAAAGCGTTAACAGCCTGAGAAATCTCTTGCATCTTCTCTTTGAAGAAAATCGAGGATGACACGTCCCAAGAATAGCTTATGCAGTAAACTGAGTATAAGATGGGTTCGTAAAACGCGTATCTTCTGTTAGGGTTTTACAGATGCTTTCGATATGACTTAGATATTGCTGGCCAGCTCAATAAATGTAAGTACAAATTATACATATAACTCTCAACACCCGAACATCTCAAACATATAAGCCTCGCATCAATACTTATCTTATTTTTTGTAACTTGAAACAAACATTTACTTTTCTTTAGATTTAATTATATTATTATTTATACAGATAAACGATATTTTCATCCACTTCCTTACTAACTAACCTTGTACCTCGTGATCTCATAAATTACTTGAATCAAGCAATAAGACAAGGGAATCAACCATCTAGAGAGGGGTTCGATTGAAGGTGCGTGTGATAGTCAACACTATTAGCATATCAAAAGATCGTGTTGGTCATATCTTACATGAACTTGCATATGAGAAAAATGTCAGCAAGATTTGCTAACTGAGGACCAGAAACGAATTCGATTCGATTTATTACTTCTGACGAAACTTGGATACACCACTACACATCCGAAACAAAAATTCAATCAAAACAATGGATGCAATGCACCGAAGAAAGCAAAAGTAGCCACTGTGTTTTGTCTCGGGGTGTTATCTTTATAGATTAATTCCAAAAGGGCAAAACAATCAGGGGAGTGTACTACGCGACGCTATTGGACCAGCTGAATAAAAAATTAAAGGAAAAACGACCGCATTTGGCTACGAAAAAAGTTTTGATCAATCACGATAATGCACGGGCTCACTCATCGGCAATGGCAACGGCAAAATTAGTTGAATTACGATTCGAAATTCTTCCTCCACCTTACAGTTCAGATTTAGCTCTGTCTTTTCTCAAGACTTTTTCTTGTTTCCGAACATGAAAAATTGGCTTGGTGGTAAAAGATTTTCATAAAATGAAGAAGTAATTTCAGAAACAAACGATTATTTTGATTACTATAATGATGGGATTAAACGACTTGAATATCTTTGGAACAAGTGTATCGAGCTAAAAGGAGACTATGTCGAAAAGTAAAGTTACAAAACTCGAAAAAACAGTCTTCTTCTATGGTAGTTAGCTCACTTTTCAGACCACCCTCATATATATATATATCACCGATTTGATTAAATTGTAAAAAAAGAGATTTGTTATTGTCAACTCACCTGTGCGGGGTGGATGTTGTGCTCTAGTTGTTAGAGGTCCATAGGAGCCTGTCTGTGTGCTGACATGCCGCAAAAATGGATAACACTGTACAGGAGAGTAGAACGGGTCACTACTCCATGAGTCAATTAGTCGACGCATCAGCTGATTGAGATTGCTTACCGGGAATTGAGAGCCAACCAGATGGCTACGTCCAGGACATAACACCACTCGACGATATTGACCACCCTGCATTTGCTAGATAGAAAGATAGAGAGAGAGTAGATAGAGAGAGAGAAAGAGAGAGAGAGAGCAATCAATACAACAACCACCACTTTATTTATTTTATATATACCTTACACTAATAAATTAAAATTTTTTTTTCACTTACATGATTGGAGATTTGAAGATCGCTTTCTGGAAAATAAAATAAAACCGTTTTATTAGTCATTGGGAATTTATATAAAAATTGCTTCTCTCCACCCACATAGAAATATTCTAGCTACCGCTCTGATTTGAATGATTTGTTATTCAAATATAATGTTTTTGAATATAAACTTTAATTTCAAAAAGCCCTTTTCGCTTCTATCATTTTTGAAGGTAATAATAAATAACAAAAGACAAAAGTGTATTTTTATTCGCAGATGATTATTGCCGGATATTTCGGACGTTATTTTCAACTCTCCTTCAACAGCCTAATAATGCCACATATATAGTTGATTGTTCGTTTGGTCAATAAAGGAAATGAGAAAATTTTTATCTTGAACAATGCAATGAATCATGTAATGAAGCAATCATTGCTTGAAAATTTTCTCTTTTCCTTTATTGACCAAACGAACAATCACCTACGAATAAAAATACTTTTTGCCAAAAATTTAGCCATTTTTTTAACCTCCATAAATATGTATTTGGCATTTGATATCTTTACAATGTATCAGTCTTATTTAAATATTCTATAAGTGACCTAGGATGGACGAATAAATTTTGTTCGAAACGTTTCCGTTCAGCTTTTGACATCCAAGGGCTTTCTTTCAATTACTTTCTGCCTTCTACTTCCTTCATTAATATATATATACAAACTCATATAAAAATTCCTATATATGGTTGGCATCTTATAGATTCCGAATCAAATTTAAAATAAAAATAATTTAGAAATGATTTTGAATATTGAAATATTCAAAATTCTAAAAAATTAATTCAAAAATACACATACAACATATAATACAAATACAAATTTATATATATACATGCATTTTTATGTATGTGTATTTTTAAATTTTTTAAAATTATGGGGTTGTAATTTTGCTCGACCCCAAATTTGTTGGGTGGATGTCTCAAAACTTTGGATTGCCTCTGAGATCTAGAACGGAATTGATCACTACACAATCCAACCAAACACTTCCTAGAACACAAAGACAAGCCTCAGAATGAGGCCTCGTAATTAACTCAAACAGAACACCAACACCTAACAAATTCCGTCCAAACCCCAACCTCTAAGACATTCACCGATCAAGACTAGCAATTCTACGACCCTATCTTACTGAACTAGCCAATTATTTTTATATTTTTGACCCAAATAATGTAATCAGAGACCCAAATAGTGTACACCGAAACCTTGAATCTTTAATAAGACAACCTAAAACTTTTTTTTTTTCTCTCTCTCTTTAAGCTTTTATTTATTAAAATAGTAAACTAATAATGAAAACATTTTTTTTTTATTAATATAAAATATAATACTTTACCTCAAATGGCTTTAGGGGAATTTTTTATAAAATTTTCCTCCTGTTCCTCCAAGAAAGCTATTCATCAAAAGAAAAGAGATTATTTCTATTATCAGATTAAATAAAGAAAAAAAAAATGAACATAAAATGAGGTTATTATGTTTCTTTGACAATTTGTTAACCTTAAATAAAAGACAGACTTTTTTCTTTTTTTTTCCTCTAGAAAATCAAATTTAATTCTTTATCTAGTAATAACTTTATATATATATTTTTTTGTATTCTTTCTATTCTTTAGAGAATATAATAATATATAGAGAATAAATAGGGAGGTTGAATTCAACAAGAAAGAATGAGAGAGAGGAAATATTTCTTCCTCTTGAATATTAGAATATTTTTCCATTTGGATTCTCCTTAATCTTTTTTTTTTTCTTTATTCAGGGTCATTTCTTTTTTTAGAACATCTATTGAAGATCCAAAAAAAAAAAAACGTATAAAAACATATTTTATGAAATATAAAAATTATATGAGGATCCAAAACAAACCTCTTGGGCCATTTAAATAAACGATACACAAAATATATTAATTTCGATAGAAAGTAAATAGAAATCTTAATAAATTATTAGAGAAATTATTTTTTATTCGAGTTTTTTAACTTGTATTTATTTATTTATTTTGTTCCAAAATATTGTTTTTTATTTTATTTTATTTTTTTTTTTTAGTACATTTTGTTTTTATTTTTTTCAAGTTACAAGTTTATGAAAGAAAAGAAAAAATTATTTTTTAATGTGAAAATCAGCCAGTTTTTTGCACTAGTGCATACGTGTGTATATGGCGCGAAATTTTAAACAAATTAAACTTTTCCAACCACACAAGAGTGAATCAATCCGTATTAACTGAAAATTATTACTCCACTTGCAAACCTATAGCAAGTTCCGCCCGTACTAAGCGAGATATTCCTGTACATATATTTAATGAGAAAAACGTGTATCGATTGCTTCCAGCGGACATTCAGCATTCTTGTTTCTCGGAGGTCACCTATCCGAGGGTCAGCAGTGCTTGGCTTTGCTTATTGACACTGATCTCTGTGCCTCTCTATCTCTCCGGCCAGGTCCGCTGGCTTGATTTAGTTTTTTTTTTTATAGTCTCTTCAACTTCTTGGGCCATAGAGATTTTAAAGGATTCATGTATTGGGTAGTATTCGGAAAATAATTTCGTTTTTTTTTATGAAAATGAAAGACAATTTTCTTATAGTGAATAGTATTTTATTGAATTATATATTGTCCATTCTGGTCCAATACCTTTTGCCATCTTTCTGGCAGTAGCATGATTCCACTCTCATAAAATTTTTGTTCTTTGCTACCAGGTGATTTTTGACCTCCTCATTTGAAGAAAAGCTTTTACCTAAAACTTTATCTAAAAAATTTTGTAGAGACCGGAACATATAATAATCAGAAGATGCCAAATCTGGAGAATATGGTGGGTGTGGCAGTATATCCCATCCAAGCTGTAAAAGCTTTTGGCGAGTTAACAAACTTGTATGAATGAGGTCTCGCATTATCTTGGTGGAACTCTACACCTTTTCTATTAATCAATTCTGGCCTTTTCTGTTTAAGTGAATCATTCAATTTGTCCAGCTGATGACAGTACACTTGAGAATTGATCGTTGTGTTGTTTGGTAGAAGCTCAAAATTGAAATCCCACCAAACAGATAGCATCACCTTTTTTGATGAATATCGGCTTTCGAAGTGCTTTGAGCCGGTTCATCTTTTACTCCTCTTGGGTTTAACATTGTTGTAGACAACCCATTTCTCGTCCCAGTGATGATGCACTTCAAAAATGGATAATTTTCTTGACGTTTGAGAAGCAAATCACAGCCGTCAACGCGACGCCACAAATTTTTTTCCGTAATAACATGAGGAACCCATATTTAGAGCTTTGAGATTAAACCTAGGCGTTTCAAATGACCATGATCGGTCGAATTTGATAAATTTAATCTCTCAGAGATCTCACGAGTTGTTATTCGCCGGTTTGCATCAATTAATGCCCTTATTGTGTCTTCATCAGCTTCAACTGGACTTTCAGAACGTGGTGCATCTTCAACATCAAAATTGTTAGATCGAAATTTTGCAAACCAGTTTTGGCACTCACGTTCTGTCAATATATCTTCTCTATACACATCGGATAATTTTTTCCTGCTTGAACAGCATTTTTACTTTTTCGATAGTAAAAAAGTAAAATATGCCGAAAATGCTGCTTTTCACTTTCCATTTGAAAGGGTACCAACCAATAACTACTGCGTAAAATCACTCGAACTTTTTTACAAGCAAGCCTTGCTATATTAGCTGTCAAAATATATAATGATTATGTGGCTTAAGTGTGAAGTTGGCTGTGAAAAAATACAATTAAGCCCTCTGTTGGGAAAAAACGAAATTACTTTCCGAACAACCCAAAATATACTTATTACGATACAAATTATCCAGGCATAATTATTTAGATTTGATTGATTTAAAGTTGAAAGAAGAAAAAATGTTGCTGTGTTGTAATTTTAATAGATGAGAAGGCAAGTTCGGCAATAAGGCAGCCTTTGGTTCCTCATTAAAAACTTCAACACTCACATACCAATGAGACTCTTTCATAAATTAACAACATTGTCGCTCTTATATGTATAGATTGTAATATGTATTTCAAATATAGCTTTGAGCATAAATACAATGATCAAATTGGAATAGTAAACCTCGTTCGAAATGTTGAGATGTTTTTGAGCACCCAAATACTTGCTGATCCTTGCTTTTCATCTATTAAAATTTATGATTCAAATAAATTATTATCGGAATGTCTGGGATCCGAACCCACATCCCTTGGCTTTTAAAGTTATCTTTTGAGGTGAGGGCAGGATTTTTTTGATTAGTCGAGCTCCGAACGGACATGCTTTCTAGAAATGAACAAATAAGCCAGTTCAGCTAATCGAAAATGATTTAGTCTTTTGGATTAACTACCTTTCAACAACCAAAACAACTATTAATTTCTTCATCCCAAAATTTCCAATTTATAATAGAATGTCATAAATTTCGATCTATTAATTATTGAAATTTAATTTTATTGAATTTTCATTATATTATATTAATAATAGAGGTTAAGATCATCAAGAGTTGGAAGTATAATTAAATTTCATGGATATTAGAAGTATAATCTCTCTCTCTCTCTCAGTGGATGTTGTCAATTACAATAAAACCTGGTCTAATTATAATTAATAAACGGATAGAGAGTTTGGATGGGGAGGGGGAGAGGGGGGTGTTACCTTTGACTGTGATAGTGAATTGACACTTGACTCGATTCCCGGCGGGGTCGGATGCCCAATACGTGATTGGATGAGTTCCTGGGAGCATCAACTGACCAGGTTCCTGGAATAAATAATTTCAAAATTAATAGAATCTCAAGACATCCCCAATATATTTTCCTTTTTCTTTATTAGCCAAATTTCCCAATTTGGGAAATATTGTGAAATATAACCAAAAATGACCCCGAATTCCACAAATATGGAAAATTTATAATTTTGCATAAATAATAATTTAAACAATAAATAATTTTAATACAAAATTATAAAATGAATTTTAATTTAAATAAATAAAAATAATTAATAAAATAAATTAAATATATTTTTTTATTTAATTTTTAAACATTTTGAAGTGCGGGAAAATTTAAAAAATTATCAAAAAATAATGCAATGCATAAACATTAAATAATTAAAATAAAATTCAAATCATAATAATGAAATAAATAAAAAGAAGAGGGGGAAATATATCTCCTTCAATTATTAATAAATTTTTTCACATAAATGTCAAAAAATTAAGATACTATGCGGAGTTCTTGAATATTTTAATTATTTTTTTTTTTAATCTTTAAGTCTCTCGGCATCTGAGGCCATATAGACTTGTAAACCATTATCAATTTATTATTTACGATACTCGTTATCCAGGCATATTTATTTAAATCAATTGGTATCCAATTGCTTTAAATAACTTTCATCGGACTGCCTGCGATCCGAACCCACATCTCTTGGCTTGCAATCAATATTGACATTGACAGTTTTAACCTCTCGGCCACGAGGTGGGGGATTTAATTATTAATAAGAACGGAGTTTATTTAAATGGCCTCAGATGCCGAAAAAAGTCTTAAAAAATATTTTATTTAATCAATAGCAGATAAGAAGTTGACTTTTAAAACTTTATAATTTGGTTAAAATATATAACATATTTATTTCACTATTTTATTTTTTTTAATTATAGTTAACCACCAAACCTCACTTTTAGAAATAAATGCCAGTCTATGAATGTGCAACATCATTATGATGCTTCACTCAATAGCCAATGAGAAACCTGACATGGTAAACATTTTTGGATTATAATATAGTAATAGATTTCCTTTGTGAAATAGTTAACTTTTTTCTTAAAAATATTAATTTAGGCAAATTAAATGATTATTTATGACATATATTGGCATATTAGTCTCTAATTAAATTAAATCCCCAAATGGTGATGTTTTTTGCTTAAATGTTTTTTCCATTATTCTTCATTATCATTATCTTCATTATTAGAATATTTTACTAAATAAATGTTTTCTCTTAATGTTATGTCATATTAACTTAACATTCTATTAACAACGTAATTAGTTTCTGATACATAAATATTCTTGAATCAATACTATAACGGTCTCTCATTTTAGAGAGCAAAGGTCCAACTAAGTTTAACAATAATAAACAACCTTGTCTCTCCCTTGGTGCAGAGCTAGGCTTGACATACCAAAGGTCATTCAGTGATTTGTTTGCCCTGAACGTCAAAAATTTATTTAAATTATATTGGGTATCAATATATCAACCAAATAAATAAGAAGTCTAAATGGCCTCAGATACCGAAAGAGATTTAAAAAAACAACAACAACAACAAACAATAATCGGTGAGATTAAATAAGCAACCCGCTTTCCCAACTTACAGGGACCACTTACGAACTTGATTCTTTCCCGTCCGCAGTTTTTCATTTTATTTTACCGGTATTGGAAATCCATGCCCAGACTTGGAAAAAAATAAAAACAGTATTTATTTTTGTAGGAATTATTCATTTTACTCTCCTATTCTATAATATTATATGGGGAAAGTATTCAAATAATGAAAAATTTCAAGTCAAAAGGACCCAAAAAACGTAACGAAATCTTAACAGTAATACCTCAGAAGTCGAACACAATCCGTTCCTGAAAAGTGGTCGACTTCCGAACGAATTTCCCCCATATGGAAACGCAATTAATGTGTTCGAAGCCCCACTCGACAGGTACAGGTATATATAAGTAATGTGTAGTTGTTACACAGACAATAACAAGTTAAATTTCAAATAAAATTTGTACAGTAAAATAATTAAAAATGAAAACATGAGAGAAGTCATTTTAACATAAGAAAACTTCTTCGTCAATTAGGTCACCCCTTTTGCAACATTCGGTCCTTTGAGCTCTTCTTTCTTCTTCAAAAACATTGATATCGTACTGCATAGCAAGATCCGAAACTCTCAAATTTTGCAATGATTTCCTTCTTCTTCAGTTCGATCGTTGTTCTAACATTCTTCCTTTTCACTCGCCCACTATCACTAACATTCTTCTTAGGACCCATTTTTAGCGGTTTAGAACGCAAATTAACCAAATACACAGGAAAATGAAATAGCGTATAACGCTGCGTAAGTTCACGTGTGATCAGAACAACGAATGGCGCGTGACTGCCGACGCTCGACTTGGCGCGCTTTCCACTCGGCTTAATTCGACTTCCGAACGCTTGTTCAAAAATCACTCGAATTTTTCGGTCGATTTCCGATTTGTTCGACTTTCGAGCCGTTCGACTTCAGAGGTATTACTGTATGTGTATTTTATTTTGGTTTATATTTCTGGAACCACTCATCGGAAAAAGATGAAACTTAACGACCTTATAGCCTGGGAATGAGTAAGAAGCTTAAAGCGAATCAGTTTGCAGGACCGGTAAAAAACCTAATATGTATCGTGTACCACAATTTTCTCAGCATCCACTTGACCATATCTTTTGTAACTCGGTAATAATAATTAAAACGTTTGTCTTGTGCTCTAGACTAATTTTCATAACAATCCTTTAGGTGGGAGAGCATTTATTCCAGAAAAAACAAAAAAAAAAAAAAAAAAAAAAAAAAAAAGGGATAAAAAACCTACATCACAAAGAAAAAACTCTAAAATTTTATTTATTCCCTTTGACTTTTTTTTTAAATGCAATAATAAAGACAACAAACATAACCTAAAAATCAACGTCAACTTGACATGACTAGCATACTCGATAGAGTCTCATCTTATATTCTCAGATGGCTCAATCGTAGAGAAGGGGGAGTTTCATTCTTCAATGCCCATTTTTCTTTTATTAATTATATTATTTTTAATTTTTAATTTAAACTACTTTAAAGTATTTTATAATTTTATGACTTGTTAGTGCAATCAATTTAAAATAAAAAAAAAAGAGGTGAGGGTTATTAATTTATCAAAAAAGTCAAACCAAAATGGTTATAATTATAAAAGTTCATATCTCGAGAATAATTTACAATCTAGAGGCTAAAATGGAAAATAGAAAAAAAAAAGAGTATATCAAGCGGTTCTTAAGTTCGAGGGACTCCACTGTATATTATTTGAGAAAATTCTTCTACGCTTTGAAAAACAAAGTTAGCTCGTTACGAATAGTTAGGCCTATTTCTTTGATACTCCCTCCGGTCCATAATTCCCCCCCCCCCCTCCCCCCCTCCACAAATTTTTGTCCTATTTGCAAAGAAATAAAATAAAATTGTGGGAAAATAAAAAACTTGTTTATACAAATGAGAATTTTTAAATATTAATGTCGGGATATTGAGATATTTACCTTAAATTCATAAATTAAAAAAAGAGATACTTAGTTTACACCCACGAGAGAACATGGGTTCGATTCCTCTCATTTTTTTTTTCTTCAATTTATGAGTTTAATGTAAATTAAATATCTTAACATTGCAAAATTAATACTTTCTAATATTTAGAGAAAAATGTAGAGAAAAAATTATTTAGTAACTGTTAGAGTTAGGCTACCTTCTAGGTACGATACATGCCAGATGATACACGTGATCTTCACTCTAGAAGTTAGGCTCTTAAATGTCGAGGGCCCTCCGCCTCTTTGAGATTTAGAAATATATGACGAAATAAAATAAATAAACAAGTAAATGTATAAGAAATATTTGTTAATTTAAATTCTTACTGACTTTCAAAGGTTGGATGCTTACGTATTCCTACACTTTTATCTTTTTGACAAGTGCATGAGGCATGTATCCTTTGAGAGTTCAGTTTTTAGCCTACAGATGCTGTGGTTAAGATTCCAGTTGAAGAACATGTGCTATGATTATGCAAATGGTTTAAGAAAAACGTGTTTTAAAACAACTCAGTATATATTTTCTTCCATCATTATTTGTGTGTATTTTCGGTCAATAAATGAAAATTCAAAAGTAATTTATTGTGAAAAAACGCTTTGATAATAATAAGTCGTAATGCGGGAAGTTTGATGTGACACAGGCAGATCCATTCAGTGTGAGGGTGCAATGCTCCAAAGCGGCAATCGACTCGCAATCATAATGAATTGAAATTTATAAACAAAAATAAATATTCAAAGATAGATGTGAAAAGTAAAAAGATTATTATTATTATTATTATTATTTGTTTTCCTATTTAAATTTGGCGGGAGTGAAATTATTAGAGAAAACTTTATGAATTTTCAGTCTTCTATTTTTAAAAGAATTCTTTAACCTTCTCCTCTTCTGAGGACTGAAATTGATGGTGGAAGGGAGAATCATGCCTACATTAAGCAAAACTCACACTATAGTTCGGAATTTTTCCAAATTAAATAATAAATAATAAAAAATCACATACGATCACGTATGTCATAAGAAAGAAAAAAGAATTTAACCATATTAAGTATAGAAATGTAGTAATTTAGATTTAGAAATGATTTTTCTATGATAAAAGCTAGATCATCATGAAAAATAAATAAATAATACCGTCAGTTATTGTTATATTAATATAATTTTACAATTTGATTATCTCTTACAGACTTTATTAGATTATAATAAAATATAATGTTTTTGTAATTTGGATTTGGAGAAGGGAGGGGGGAGGGGAGTCGGCACAAAAATAGCACCCAAGCGGCATAAACCCATGGAACGGCCCTGGGCATAGGTTAAATGAAATTACGGCGGCGGCGGCGGTCCTAGAGAGACCATGTTTTGTGTTGGCTTGATTCATGACCTCAAAAATACATAAAATATTTGACCAGAATATACCTTGGATCTGTAGACGTGCTGAATTGCGTGATTGTCTCGAAAGATGGGCTCAGGCCAGGTGACACTCCGTCCAGCCTCTCCAGGTAAGAGTTGTATCTCAAAAGAACGGGGACAGCCAACCACTCGAGGCACCTCTGAATCTATCGCATAAAAAGAGAGAGAGAGAGGATACTTCTTTTTAAGTGTCACAAAAAAAAAATGACTTTATAAATAGAATATGAAGAGAGAGAAAACTTGTTTGAAAGAGTATTAGATTTCAACTTTTAAAAAGAGAGGGAATGAATACATTTACAAATGTAGGTTCATAAATATATAATGTATAAAATCTTTAAAAGAGAGAAACACCTTGGACATGGATCCTAAGGGTGCAGGTGGCTGTGACGTTGCCCATGGGACTTTTTGCAATGAATGTCACCTCAGTCACTCCAGCAGGCACATCGCCTTCAAGTTGTTTCGCCCATGACGGTTGCGCCTCTACATAACTAAAAAAAAAAAAAATTAAAAAAGTTCAATAAAAAAAAACTGACACACTCTTTGGAATTCATTAAGGATCTTTTAGAAGGTCTTTAAAAAGATATAATTAATACTAACATCCTCGAAAAACAAAACTTCATAGCCGGAGATCGAACCAGGGTTGTTTCTCAGGTTGCCCATGAATGTGCTAGGCCGCGTTAGGATTACTAATTTCTCTCATCTTTCAACAGATTGCATCTCGTTAACGGAAAAATTAGCCATTCAATTTCACCTGAGGGCCAAATAGACCCCACCTACCCGCATAGCTTGTGTAGGGATTAGCTCTCTCGGGCACAAACTGAGAGATTCGGGTTCGATCTCTGGTCTTGACTCATTTTTTTCGGGATGTATGAGAATAAATATACACAATATTATAATCGTTTACCATGACAGGCTTCTGATTGGCTAACCCACTAAATTTTCTTGAGAACTTAGAAAATTGTGTAAGATGTTTTTAGTCAGAATAGATTTTTTTTTATTAACATTTAAGGAGATCCTTTCTCTATTTAAGGAGGGAGATCGACATTAATACCTCCAAGTAAGATAACCAAAGAAACAGATTAGAATTTTGATTGCCTACGCGACAGGCGCTATTTAAAATGATCGTTAAAAAAGAAAAGTAATTCTAGAATTTTTTTAAATTTCGTTATTATATAATTTATATATTTATACTCAAGAGGTGCTTTTACCCGGCTATCGATTATAAGAAGATGCCCTCATTTATATCCATCCATTGCTTAGGTATTTTTATGAACATACTCTTTCTAAATCAAAATAGAGGACAAATTTACAAGCCTTATCAAAATTTGAACAACAATAATTTGAGGTTTAGCCAGGCTGCGGCTTTCCCCCCTCCCCCTGGACCCTTCTTGATATTTTGTTTTCCCAAATAGGGACATGTTGATAATTTTATAAATATCCAAATATATATATATAAATTATATAATAACGAAATTAAAAAAATAATCGTGTCGCGGCATGATGTCGTTGCAATCATAAGCTGACATTTATTTATAGAAGTGAGGTTAACTAATAAAAAAAAAAAAGAGATATATTAGACCTTTGGTAAAATAAATATGTTCTCTTATATAATTTACTCAAAATTTAAAGTTTTAAATGTCAACTTATCTGCTATTAATTAAATTAAAATATTAAAGAACTATGTATTGTTGCCTAATTGTGTGAATTTTTGTTTTTTAGTCTTTTTGGCATCTGAGGCCATATAGACTTTAAACGATATAGAATATATATTATTTACGATATAATTATCCAGCCTTATTTATTTATATCAATTGATAGCCAATTAATATAAATAAAAACATTTAATAATTTTTTTTTAAATCCTAAGTCTCTTTGCATCTGAGGCCACATGGACTTTTAAACCATTACCAATTTATTCTTTATGATACTTGTTATCCAGGGATATTTATTTAAATCAATTGGTATCCAATTGCTTTAAATAAATTTTCATCGGACTGCCTGGGATCCGAACCCACATCTCTTAGCTTTTAAGGTTATTAATATTGACATTGTCAATAGTTTTAACCTCTCGGCCACGATGTGGGGGTAAACATTTAATAATAAATGGAAGCGAGAGAATTCCCCTTCCTTTTTAATTATTGATTTATTTCATTATTGGCCAAGGTATATTAATATCATTGAACAACAAATTTCATCAAATCCTTCTCCCTCGGAACACACCAAAATTACATGGTCATCCAGGAATTTGGAAAGGAAAGCATAAAGATCTAAGTTTGCAAAAAACTCATTGGTGAAATTCCATCACTGGAAAACTCTAAGATCTGTCTAACCCGACTAAACCAAATAAAAAATTTTAAATAAAGTGGTATATACAATTAAAACAGATATTTAAAGAATTCGATGTTGAAGAACTTACAGGAGAAATGGATATTAATATTTAGAATAGAATTTTAGAGTCCACTTATAGCCCAATTAATTAATAAAAATATATCAACAGAGAGATATGTAGAATATTTAAAACCAAGTAAAGCAGAGACTAAGATCACAAATAAGGCAATTGGCAAATCATAAGGAGGGAAGCATCCATAAAGTTCAACACGGAAGAGAAACACACCATTTGTAACCTTCATGAAAAAGAAGATTTAGAACATGCATTCTGTACACCAACAAAATACTTTAAAAAAAAAAGGGCGGGACTTGGTGGACATGCTCAGGATTAACACATCGGAAAAGCTGAATAATGTGTTTAACTTT
>JAAAKE020097988.1:0-19088 GCA_010014785.2 Anisolabis maritima
AGAAGCCCTCAGGAGTTGAACCCAGGATCTCCAGCCTATCCAAGTCATTGGTGTCTTTATTTGCATTATTTGACCACCTGTTTAAACTTAAATTTATGAATTAAATAAGTTTTATTGATCATACATTTTACATAAGCTTTTTATACAATTTTATTCTTCGGATTGCAACCAAGTCGAGACCTTGGGTTTTTTTATGAAGGACTTGATTTCGATTTTCCTTTTTTAAGTAAATAGCGTTTGAACGCAACAACAAATTTTCATAGAATAAATTTTATTTTAGTGGAAAAATAATTCTCGATGCATTTATAAAAGAAGAATTTCAAAAAAAGAGTAACTCAGAAAAGAACATAGAAAAGCACCGATCGTAGATATGTTCACGTTATATACTCAACTCGTGTAACTCAAATATAAGAAGACTATACCAAGTCTGGGCGAAGCTATTAAATATCAAATATATATAAAGAAAAATTATTAAGACCTAAGTTCTATTATTTCAACATAGTATGCAAATTTCGCATATATAATTTCCCTATCAGTTAAATATTTAATTCTAAATTATTATTTACGTAGCCTTTTGGGTCCGAAAAACACGATAATGTGTTTCATTCGTGTCCCCACACAGCCCTCCGTGTTTATTTCTTTTTATTGGTTGTTTTTAATTGATAGCCCTAATCAAGCTTTTTAAAACTTGTTTTGGAAATTTATTTTATTTATTTGGACAATCGTAAAATTAAACGCTGCTAAAAAAAAAAAGAAAAAAAAAGTTTATAAAAATGACTTTTATTTGTTCTAAAAAGTATAATGGTTGAATGATTTTCTTCTCTTCACTCGTGCCAAGAACAATTTATAAATCAGCCAGTTTTATATCATTCAAGTTGAAAAGTAAATTCGCTTTAATTAGTTGTCTAAAACGCCAGGTTATTTTTATGATGGTGTTACCTGCTCTAAATTCAACGACGTTTTAAACTTGGTACAAGAATATAATTTGTGAAAAGATCAACGAATAAGTAGTTGTCTTTTTTTATGGGAGGGTCTCATTTTATTTAGTTGCATTTTTACCCATTAAAATATTTTATAAAATAATAGTATCCATTTACGGAGTTGGATGGAAAAATTATACTTAATGAAAATAATTAAATTTTAAATTAAGTTATTTTTATTTTTATTTTTAGGAATTTCACCTTTTTTTTATTCAGGTGAAAAATTAATATTTATTTTTTTAATTTACTCCAAATTAGTCAAAATATATTTTAAAATTGAAAGGAATAAAAAAAATTGTTAAGCAAGGATCTAAACTTTTGAAATTTATCTAGAATAACTAAAATTGTTAATAGATATATGGGTCAGTGGTATAACTACGCCCACACATAAAAATGATTTCTTTATTTATGAGTCTCATGATACCTTGCCCCACTCCGCTTAGGATGTGCCATTTGTTATAGTCTTCATATCGGTATACATCATTGTAGAAGTGTTTTGAAATGAGTACAATAAATTTAATACCTTTTAATTTTTATTGTAATTACGCCTTTATCTAAATAAACTAATGTTAAATTATAATAAGAATAATTAAATATACAGAGTCTTTATATATATGAAAGCTCTTTTTCAGACTTTTAAATTTACCCTTCAAGTCTATTTACTAATATCATTTATATTATAGAGCCCTTTATACATAAATATATATATATTGAAATGAAGCGGTTAGATGACGTCAATGAAGGCAGCCAATCATTGTAAAGAATTCTTGATCATTTGGAACCTGATTGTCTAGAGACTAGGCTCATTCCAATGGAGGGATAAGAAATATATAATACAATGTAGATAAAATAACATCGCATCGTAAAGTTGGTATCAGAAAAAGGACAAGGAATACCTCATTTTTGGATATTTATTTTAGATTTTTTTAAAAAAGAAAATAATTCTTGAAATTTGAATTTTTCACCGTTTAGTGCTTTTGATCAAGCTGTTTTTCTCTAGAACCAGATATAGATTTAAAAAAAAAGAAGGAAATGTGAAGTCCAAAAATTCCAAAATCTTAAAAGTGAATTAGAAAATTTAGAGAGAGAATTTATTTTTGTTGAACAACATAAATGGTGTGAGATAGATAATCTTAAAAGGCAAGATCAAATTGTTTGCTTGATACTTATATCAAATTATAAAAACTTGTGCATTTGGACTTCTGTCGACTTATGCAAATAAATATTTTCAAACATGAATTTTATTGAAAATAATCTAATAAATCAGTTGAATAATGTGAGGCTGCCATCTTGTTTGAAAATGAAAGTAACGACTTATTTACCGAATTTTGACAAACTTTCTCGAGAAATTTAGTTAAAAAATCTAATTAGAAACTACATATGTTCTTTTTTTTTATGAAGTATATACAATAGTTGTTTTAATTTTATTATTCATATAAGTTAAATATATTATAAAATATTTGAAATCCCAGCATATTGTTTGACCAATTTATAGCTAAGAAAGTTTAAAATCACTTAGTTTTTACCTTAATAATTATAAATAAAACTATTGTAACAATGATAAGAAATAATTTTAAATAATTCAAATGTAGTGTATTTTATTACAGTATCTTTAACCAAAGATAGAAAAATTCATTTTATAAAAAAAAAAAAACACGTTTAATTTTGAAAAGTGTACATTTCATAATTCAATTTGCTGACTTGAGGCTCTATATTATTTTGGTAAATATAATTCTAAAAATGGCTCTTTAAAAAAAAAAAAAAAACAAAGATTGCCGGCCCCTGCTTTAGAGAAAAAGTAGCTGAACTTTATCTGAGAGTTATAGATTCGCTTCCCATGCTGAAGGATAAAATTTATTTAAATTAAGTACTTCAGTTGTCAAAAAAGACTTCAGAAAAATGAAATGAATTTATTTTCTGAATACGCCACTGCTCTAAGGCTCATAGATTACCCTCCAGCTTGGCTACTCATATTTTTATTTGGAACTTAGATTTGAAGGTCATTAAGTCTATAGATTAAAATTAAAATCAGTTTTAAATTAATAAATTCTTATTGAATTCCTATAGGGAATCTATTTTGTTTAATCCAATCATATTAGAAAAGATAATGATCCTTTAATAAAAGATAAATCCTCCCAAGGATTTAATCATTTCCTCTAGATAGCTTAGTCAGTTTCGAATATCCATTAAAAGTGCAACTTCATTTTTCCCAACAGTAATGACTCACGATTTAGATTAAAAGATCATGGTGTTTATAAAAATGTCGACAAAAGCATTTCTGAATTAAGCTCTAGATGTTAACATCGTTATTCCAGTCAGACGTCCATCCGTAAATGAAAATAAGGAAGGAAAAATAAAGTTAATCTTCTCTTTTTGGAGGACACAGGATTTTTTTAATGTCTTAACATGTGATTTGTTAATATAATAAATTGCCAAGAATTATATATTTGAAAAAAAAAATTGCTTATGAGTCATTTTTTATGGAAGGGAGATTTTTAAAACAGATTAGATTTGTATTTGCATAAACCACGTTTCTATCAAAGCGTGCGTCTGTTTGTTTGTGTGTTGTCTTTTTGAATTCATAAAGGGGGGGGGGGGGAATCGGGTAGAGAGATAAACACGTAAACAAAAACTCAATGAAAAACTCATTTTGTTTCTAAATTCATATAAATACTTTTGGAAGAAGAATGGAAGTTGGAAAAAAGAATTCCTTAAAAAAATACATAATATATGTAATTTGAAATCAAGCTGTTCCGTGATGTCATTAAAGACAGCCAATCAATGTAAAGGATTCTTAGTCTTTTTGATTGTCTGGAGGTTGGGAGGAGGCAGTGGCTAAGACGAATAAGCTGCGAATCTAGAGTATAAAAATAGCTCGGGTTCGAGTCCGGCTTTCCTCAAAAAAAAAAAAAAAATTATTTCCAACTCTGCCAGAAGTCTCTTCCTGGGGTAGGAAAGATAATCTCATCCCAGAAGCCCAAGTGGTATCATTACTGGCTTAAGTAAGTCTTCCAAATGGAGGGCGGCAACCTCCTCAGCCTAACCTAACCTGGAGGCTAGGCTCTCTTCCATAGATATAGTTAGTACATAGAATCAAAGGCGAAGTTTTGAAATCAAAAGTCCTCCTACGTGATTTTAAAGACAGAGGTTCGCTTCACATACAAAGAGATAAAATCTATTTAAAGTAGAGTATACGAAAACAACAATTTAAATAAATATAGAGGAACAATAATTATAAATGTATAAATTAGTACTAATTCAAATGAAAAGGTTTCGATATAAAAATTTTGGTGGTCTGTTATAAATGTATCAGAAAGATGTAATTAAAGTACAATTTATTTTTATATAAAACGAGAAAAGAAATAGTTTCGCTTTGTTGATTTTTATTATAGCCTATACCTTTAAATTTTAAAATGTTACAATGTAGTCAATAGAATAGCAGAGGGAGTGAGGGCTCTTAACACCAGCAATTAAACGGATAATCTTTTGAGAACAATCAGCAACAATTCGCACAGATCGGGTCTCTTTTTTGGAGGGAAAAAAAAGAAACAGAGGATATAAAACTCAAACAAGTCAATTAGCAGAAGAAATTCAAAGTCTGAACTCACGCATTCAACATAAAATCTACAAATCACGTTAACACCTTCAACAAAAATAAAACCATCAGTGCTTGTTGTTGTTGTTGTTGTTTTCTACCACTTGAAAAGGTTGAAATTAGGTTAAGCTTATACAAACTGGTATTCGCCAGAACAGATTAATTATACTCGAGCTCGACTGATATGTAGACCAGATTCTAAGTTGAATTATACAAATTGTATCTGTCTGAGGGGAACAGCGAGAGGCTGACTGACTCTGACAGGTCAGGTCAGTGAGTCAGAATCAGACTTGACTCCTAAGGGCAGCCAGCTCAACTGCATTTTTTCAACTCACTAGCCAATTTAAGGTGAAAATCCTATTTCCCTTTTACGCATAACGAAATTAATCTAAGGAAGAGGATCCCCACCCACTCATGAGATCATTTTAAATGGAATGAAAGAGATCGCTTTGAAGTTTTTTTTTTCTTTTTAATATGTTTATTTAATCATTCTATGTCAGAGCTGTCTGATAAAAAATTATAATCGGATTTATCATTTCCTTTCATTCAAAACTTTCAAAAATAATATCCTTTTAAAATTTTATATTTTATTTTCAGTTGTGAAAAAATTTTGGCTTATTATAATGATTGTATAGTACTAAATGAATTTTAACGAATATAATAAAAACCGGACTGCTTTCGATATATTATTTATATTTATATTTCGATATATTATTTATATGACATCACTGACTAAATGACACAGGGTAGGGCGGTTACTGTAAGGTTCATGCCTCAGTGTTACACAATTTTTATGTGGAGGAAACCGATTGTGTTAAAATTCTAACAATAAAACGATGCGCATATTTCTGAGGCAGATCTGGAGCAATGAATCACAAACGTCATTAATAAAATTGAGAAAATGAAAAATGTATTTGTCGTCAAGTTGAATAAATAAATTGAAAATTTCGAGGATCTTGAAGTTTTTAGATTTATTACTACTATAATTACTATTATTATTTATTATTACTATTAAATTTGGAACTTAAGAATCGCATACGAACTTTTCGAGATAAGATGTTGGCTTCAAGAGACGAACTTATTTTTCACTATTCCTTTAGATTCGAAATTTTTCTTGAGATGTGAACTTTTACAATATTTTTAACAATTACAATAAGTATTTTGGCCGAAAAAAAAGAAAATCGAGATTTCGAGATACGAACTGCGGATGGGAACGAATTAAATTACTAAGTCAAGGACGCACTCTACTTAGGTAATAAGTACTCTTATTTACTAATAATAATAAAATGAATAATTTTTTTGAATTCCTTAAAAATATTCGTAATTATATAGAATATATTGTTAATTAAATTAAAGCATAGTAATGACAATATATTTCAATGAAGTTGAAAAATATTAATTTTTTTATATGCAAAAAATTTCGTCAGTTTATCTATAGACCAATTTATTACACATTCCTTTTTAACTATTTCCAAAATTCTCATGTGAATTTTTAAAATAGAATCGCTTATTTCTGTTTCACTTTTTTTCTAAGATGTATGAGATCACTAGCATGCAGGCATTTCTTTTCATCAGAAAATGATTTAAACAGCCTCTGGTTTGAGGTCTGCACGATTTCTCTTCCCTTGGAGCTACCGTGTCCCACGCTCGATTTATTTACCAGATATAAATTTTCGATATTGATTTTATTCAAAAGACAAAACGCCTTTGAAAATGCTCTCTCTGGGGGTTGTAACAATCGCACTCATTTTACTCGCGTGTTTTCTCTTTTTTTTATTTCTATATATATATATATTAGCTTCTAGCGTTGTTTGTATTGTCTTTGTTTTTTTTTTTCTCCCCCGTCGTCGTGACATGGTACAATAGTACATAAAGTACCGCCACCTTCCAAACCATGCAATATTCATGTATTGGTTCGTGTCAATGCGAACCGAAAAATTTCACTTTTTTTTTTTTTACTTTGTAATACAATTCAAATGTAACAAACATACTCCAAGCTACGTTCGAACATATAATAATCATGCTGTCAACTGGTATGCGAAAAAATATATTATTTTAAACTTTTAACTTGAATTTAGTTCAAAATGAATTATTTATTTTATATATATATATAGAATCTTTTGTATTGGATAGTCTCACGAAAATAGAAATTATTTTGACCATGAAAAAAATTATCCGCGCAAAAAAAAAATCATATAATCTTTTTTTTTTTTTTTGTGCATCTATATAATTTCTTAGAATTTAAATTAGATTAGTTTGCTTAAAAAAATTATAGTAACAAAATTACGTAATAACACAAATTGTTATAATTTTTTTTTTCTTATATAATCTCTGTTCTCAATATTAAACTTGTTTATTTAATGACATATTAGGCATATGGCTATTTTTTTTTTTTTAATCTCTTAATAACAGAGAGAGCAATTAATTCTTAAAGTGCATTTGCACCTGAAATGTATGGTATTAATAATATGGGTCAAAATGAAAATAATTTTCCGGTTTAAAAATTTATCTTTTTAATAATATAGCTCCTAACAAACACAGTAGAATGGGATTATATCAATCTTAAAGTGTAGGAATTTGTTTTTAAGGAGTTGTACCTCAAAACGCGAATTCTTTGTACAAATGTAAACGAATTAAAGAGAAAACTTACATCGCTAATTTTCAAAAAAAAATATTTAATGGAAAAAATATTAATTTTATATATTCTTCATTGTCTCAATTTTATTAATTGCGTTTTTGATTCAGGTACATGCAGATTTGATAATTTTTCTATTGTAGAAATTTAATATTCCATTCCCCATACATAAAAAAAAAAAGTGTAACAATGAAGCATGAATAAGCCTTATCCCGTGACGTCAGAGATGGAGAATAAAATGGTCAGAATGCGATATCGTTTTTATAACTAATAATTTATTCATTTAAGTATAAAAATTATTAAAAGAACTAAAAAAAAAGGAATACAACATGAATCATTAATTTTTTTTTAAGTCTTTTTCAGCATCTAAGGCATTTAGATTCCGATCTTCTTTATTTATACTAATTGAGAGCCAATATAATATACTCGTATCGCTCAGGACGGGGAGCGAACCCCTGACCTTTGGTACATGAGGCGAGACCATCAATGTTAGAAACGTTAACAGTGGTTTATATAAATATGTCAACTGAACAGCATTATTCATTTTTCGCCTTTCAACAATCTACTCAACCACCCAATCTCATCTATAACTTTAATGTTTATGTATGAATATCAAAAAAGACCTCCGGTAATCTGACAAAATTGAAAAAAAAAAAAGAAATACCGGGTGTTTGTAAACTTGTTATATCGAACAATATCCGCATCGTATTTAGGCCTAATGTAGAATTATATTAATATTCACAAAAGGCTTTATATATTTCCATATTTTCACTCGAACGATTCTTTAAATCATGTTTGGGGAAATTAAATTTCGAATAAATTGCAGTTAATGATTTCTTCATATATTTTCTCTCTTTGCGTTATTAAATTCCTATCTTGTGATATCAATATTTCTGTTTTTTTATTTCCTAAAATTATTGATTGAAAAGAACAAACATTTTCCCGAATGATATAAGATAAATTTAAACATAGGCTTTAAGAAGTCAATTATTTGATCAAATTCTCTCGCCTTGAGGATTATTATAGCCTTATGTTCAGAATAAACAAAAAAAAAAAACTCAAATATTACAACAAAAATTAAATAAACAAGGTCAAGAAAGTTGAAAAAGAGGGCTTTAATTTTCGAATTTCCCCCTCCCCTTTACTATACTTTCACATTGTTGCAATTCAATTGAGATAAGATTTTGGAATCTTCTTTCGAATTTCGCCCCCCCCCCCACACCCCTATAATTGCGGCGAAGTTATTTGATTCCCAGGATTATATTGTGAGGTGTTGAATGTTTTGTGCTCGATTCTGATCATCACGAGAGGATCGAACCGGCTTTTGATCGATATCTGATCGGAAGAAACTACATTCACTAAGTATAGTCTTCTTTTTTTATATACATATATAAAAGATTTATTTCATGTAATAAAGTTCTGAAATAATTTCGATTATACACTTCAGTAATTAAAAATCACAGTTTATAAATCAGGTGATGTCGAATTAAAAAAGAAAAAAAAAGTATAATTAAAAAATGATCCTTTCACTAAGAGAAGATTAAAGAGAAAGGAATTAAGCATAAGAAACAGTTGTATTAATTAATTGCTAGTAATTATCACAATATTACAAGATCACTTAATGACAGATGTTTGAGATGAATAAAATGGTCTTCTCAAAAACATGATTAGTTAGAAGCTCTATTATGAATGATAAATTATGAAAATCATCTAATGTGCGAACTCTTACTTTATTCTTTAGAAAAGAGTCATTTGCAAAGAAATCTTTAGAATATTCTTAGCCATTATCAATAAACAATGGAAAAAGATATTTGGGACTGTGGGAGAGAAAATTGGATTGGTAACCTAGCCATTATTTTTTAAGGTTTTTAATTTAATTTTATATTATTTGAAAAAGTTATCTTTGAAGAAAAATATCTATATATATTTATACTAATAGCTATTTGTCCTTCTCTTCGCCACGAAAATTTAAATATTTCACGTTAAGCTGGAGCTTTGAAATTTTTAATATTTTATCTTTCAATATTTAAGATGCTAGGGAAAATAGAAAATCACACAAAGTTTTTGGAATAATTGTAAAAAAATTATTAAAAATATGCATAGTAGCTTGGTAAATATTTTAGCTACGATCACAATGCTCCCAAGTGGACAATTTTAGAAGCTATTAACTTCAAGAGGTATTTACCCGTTTAAGAGGTAAAAAATAGTTTAAGATTTGCTTTTATGGTAATCATATCCACAGGAATAACTTTATTTGAAACTTCAACTTTTGTATGAAAATTTGTTCGTCACTGGATTTAAATGATTTCCTGTTGAGCTGGAGCTTTGAAATATTTTATATATGTATATTAAAATTTTTTAAGCAACTCACTCCTCGTCTCAGATTCAAACTATGCTATAGATAGAAGAAAGATCGGGTAGAATAAAATAAAATAAAAAGATAAAAAATATAGGAGTTCATCCCCCGATCAGTTGCCTAAATGCCGAAGGCTAGGCTCCCAGCTAGTATAATTATTGGATGTTTTCTGAATAATGGATTATTCAGAAAACTGTCTATATATATATTCTATAAATGTTAATGTTAATGGAATTGGGTAATTTAAATTGGTATAGAAAAATATTAGCTGCCTATTATTTATTATCTTGAAAATTATTTTTTTCTAACGGAAATCAAGCAACAGGGTGAATATAAACACATTGAATCCATTGGAGTAGTGCTCACAACAAATAGTTTTTCCAGAGGGGAGCTATATAGAAAAATCATTTTTTTTAACTCACTCATTTCCAAGAGAACTTTAGTCATCTTATCCCTCTCGCTTAAGAAAAAAAAAAAAAAAAAAACCTTCAATTTGTCGCCTTTGAAAAAGGCTCCTCTCATTTGGGGTTTATGAGACTCCTTAAAGCAGTGAATCAACCCCTGAATTTTGAAAATCCGCGAGACCTCTACCTCTGCTCCAAGGGACAAGGCAGCCTAGAAATTTAAGAATATTTTTCAGACATCATTTGAACACTTATGAAGAGGCAACTTATACCTGACGAACTGAAAGTGACCAAAACAAGAATAAGAATTGTCACATACGCCTGACTGACATTCCAAGAGCTTAAACATCCGACTTACACAGAGGACAACGTTTTATAGTCAAATCAACGGAGTGGAAAAAAAAATTATATCTCAACGCAATCATGCGAGGTTGTAAATTACAAGTTGGGTGGCCTTCAACCGAACAAAACTCAATTGAGTCTTATATAGGTATCATGTCTAAAGAAATCCTTTAAAAATAGATCACGAACAGAGCCTTCTTTTCTTTTTCTGGTGGATTCGGCAAAGGCGGTGCTCCCGAGATAGATTCGGAATAAATTGGCCCGGGCTGAGCTGATTGGCCTGGTCTTAAGGTCACGGAGAGCCTAACGAGGTTCTCAGGTGTCTGTCTGGCTGTCTGCAGGTCAAACAGGTACCTTCTCTCTTTCTCTTGCTGGTCATCCCATATCCGGATTGCATACACTCTTCCGCGATTCTTTTTCTTTTGCCATTTCACCTAAATCAATTATTTTGTTTACCCCATTAAAAATTAATTGACAACAAGATATAAAACCGAAACTTGTTATTACCTATATAGAATGATCAGAAATTAGGCAACAAATATTTTGTATCTATTTTGAAAGCCTGAGGCTGCGAAAAATTGATATAAATAACGACACGAGTGACTTATAGAGAGACAAAACAAATGAAACGATTATGCAATGTTTGCTGAAATTATTTTCTAATATTTGTTAGTACATTTTAATCAAGGTATCATTAAGTTATGGATTAAAAATTGTACCGAAAATTATTCATACCGATTACCAATTAGACTACTGTTTCTATTTTAACCTTCTTTGAAATTTTTCTTATGCTCAACAAAATTTTTTACATTCACTCTCAAATTATTTTCGTGTTTGTTCTTTTTATTCTTTCCTATCATTCATCTTTCTGCCATTAGGTCGACTGACTAATCATTTCGGTTATTTAAAAAATAGTCGATTTTTAAGAATAATCAGTATTTTATTAAACATTTCAAAAAGCTCTCTCCCTTGGTGCAGAGGTAGAGGTCTCGCTTCATGTACTAAAGATTCGGTATTTCGCCTCCTGTCATGTGCGACAAAATTTTAATTATATTATATTGGCTACCAATTAATATAAATAAATAAGACGGGGTCTAAAGTGACTCAAATGCCAAAAAAAAAAAAAAAAAAAAAAAAATTTTTAAAAGAATATTAATAATTGATTTAGAAAAATTTTATAATTTCCATTTTTTAGCCTAATTTTATTTTTTATTCTTAAAATTTTTTATTAAATTATTCAGATGGTTCCTAAAAATATTCTTAAATTTCCAGACTGCCCCTTGGTGCTGAGGTCTCGCTCCAAGAACCAAAAGTCATTGATTCGCTTTCCGTTCTGAGTGACAAAAATTTATTTAATTTATTGGTTCTAAGGGAATGTTCTGTCTGATTTTCTATTTTCAATTTCAACTTCCTTGCGGATAAATTATTTTTGCTCAAGTGGAATATATAAGTCAAAAATCCGTCTTCGAAAATAGGAGCTACTATTTTTTTGACTTCCAACATTTAAGTCCAATCAGCAATAAATAATTTATCAATTTATGTTATTAATGAGTTTTTAAATCAAATATTTGAACATCTATTCTTAATCAAGGTCAAAAAAAAAAAAAAAAAAAAAAAAAAAACTTAAAGAGACCGTGAGAAAAATTTGGTTATATTTTAATACCTGGTTATTGATACTAATATGGACAAAGAGTATACGTATTTTATTTTATAGTCGTAAATAGTATTATTAGAATATTTAGACAAAGAGAAGTCTAAATTTGGATTTAAGCAACTCATTATCTTTAATTGCATACACATGTGATTCCTTAATTTAGGTACGGTACCAAGTCTTTCTTTCTTGTCTCTAGTAATAATGGATAAAAAAAAAAAAATCAGAAAGTGGAAGAGCAAACATAAACCTAGAAAGAAAATGAATATTACGCCTTTAGGGCTAAAAGATAAATTTATTTAAAATGGCCAATCTAAATGATTAATATTCTAAAAAAAACAGCTCCCAATTTTGAAAACTTTTCATCCCTTCCAATATAACTTCTAATGGTACCTAAACTTTTTAATTTCCTCCTCCTGAATATAAATACCCCTTCCAGGTTAGAGTAAAGAAAATAATAATAATAATAATAATAATAATAATAATAAATAGAGGGAATGAATAAAGTTTTTTTTTTAATTTTTAGAGCCAGGTTTTATCTGTAAACAAAAATAAATAATTAAATAAATAAAGGGGGATGGTTAAAAGATTAGATTAATCTTAAGGAAGACTATTCAAAATAAAAATAAATAAATAAATGAAAAAAAAATGATAAAAAATATTTATAATAAAAATTATTTTATTTTATTAAGTATCTCGAGCCCCCCCTCCACCCAATCCTGCCTATAAAACTAAAATACCCCCCTTGTTGGAAAACTCCCTTATAAACAATCTCCTCAAGCCTCATTATTCTTAAATTTTTACAACTCTAATACCACAAAATATTAATTTTTAATAAAATAATTTTTTGTTAGTATATATTTTGCTGGTGGATCAAGCGACCTATATTATATTTATTTATTTACTTTTATCTGCTTCATATGAATCGAAAAACCTTCTAATCTAGAAAACATTTTCAACATCTTATAATTTTTCTTTGAAGAAAAGTAGGTAATCGAATATCAAATAATAAAGCTAGTCCAACGTCTTCTATATATAATACTAATTTTTCCCTATTATTATTACAAAATAATAAATAAATTCAGATTAATATTAAATATTTTAAATATTTCTTAATTATTCTTCATTCTCAGCTGATCTATCATCCTCTAATAATCCAACAGGAAATCATATCAAACGCAAAAACGTCCTCTGAACCAATCAATTCTTTTAGAATTCACGAACCAGTAAATCAAAATTTAAAATCTCGCGTCCTACTAAATACAAATACTAATACTAAATACTACCCCCAAATTGGAGGATAGTGTATTATATTTTTATTTATTAATTAGAAGTGATATCTAAATCATTTGTTTAAATATAACGATATTTAATAGTATCAAGAGGTTTTTTTTTTTTTCAATATTTATTCTTATTGGTCCCAGTCCAAAACGAAACTCCCACTAATTATAAAAGTCACGGAGAGAAAATTCGTCATATTAGATATATACACAAAGTACATATATGTATAAGATATTTTTGTGAATAAAGTTTAATTTAAATTAATTTAAAAAAAAAAATAATATTTAATAACAAAAACAATTAAGTTAATTTTAAGTATTACTGTATTATATTTTGATAAATGGTTGTTAAAGTCAAGAAGGCATTTGTTGTTAAATTTATAGATACTTGATTCCATAAATTGAAAGAACGACCCAATGGCCCATCAAAATTTTCTCAAGGACCTGTTGGTGCTCGCTGTTCTTGAACTATTCTCTGAATCCATCTTTTTTAAAATATATATATGTAAATTTGAAAATTAGGACTTTGGTTATTTTTATTTTGGACGGTTGGACATTCTGTTTTATTGTAAAAAACCTGTCGATTAAATTTCTATTAAAACGTTTTTTCTGTAAGAATTATATAATAAAATATTATTCAAGTAATTGTAATGTTATACATATATATATATATATATATATATATATTTAAGATAATTAACCACTAAATTAATAAACGGACTGTATTCATTTCTTTATATTAGAGAAAAGATAATTTAACATTGTTTACTGAATGACTTAAGTAATAATAATAAACTTTATATTTTAGCAATTGCTTACCATCCTTTCTAGTCAGTCGGTTATATATATTTATATGTATAACATTACAATTACTTGAATAATATTTTATTAAATAATTCTTAAAGAAAAACGTTTTAGTAGAAATTTGAAAGACAGGCTTTTTATATTAAAACAAAATGTCCAACCGTCTAAAATAAAAATAATCCAAACACTAAAAGCACTAAATTTCCAATTTACATATATATTCCTTAATCACTCAGTATCTTTTTATAATTTATTTGTATAACATAATTTTATTTACATTTACGTGATTTCGTTGAATTAACTAATTATTTATTTATTATATTTGTATAAGTAACGGCTAGAAAAATGGCCTAATGGCAAAAGCTTTTGATTAATTAATTAAATATTATTTATTTTATTCAATAGGTTATTGATGATTTTAACAAAAGATATATAGTTACAATAACTCTGGTATTAAATTCGTTCTGTAAAAATATATTTAAATTTATACATGCACCGATAGACCTCGCTTATATAAAACAGATGAGCTTTATCAAGAAGAGCATTCTAGATTGTAATTCTTTATATTATAATTGAATAATAGTGACCGAGTCAAAAGAAGCGAGTTGTCGGGCGGCTCTAGATCAGGATATGAATCAATCATCATCAGGATCATTAGTGCGGACCTCAAGGCCCTTTCTGGAGCGTGAAGGAAGGACCTGTACTCTCTTTCGGGACCCACATCACATTCCCCCACCCCCTTCACTCACACACAGACACAGATCGGCTGGGAAATGACTTAAAAAAAAATCACCTAGAAAATAATTGATTCATGCTCACTTACCAAGTGTGAGCATCATTGCATATTGCCTTAATAAAGTGAGTGAGTGAATGAGATTGGTCTGACAGGAGGAAAAGTTGAAATCTGTTATTAAGTTTTAATTATATTTTATACTCGGAATTTATTAAGGTATCCCGAGATGGATATATTAGTTCGAGGAAAATTAATTAATTTTTTTCCTTATTTGAGGATTTTGTCTATTAATAATTTGCGTCAATCAAACTTTTCCAAACATAAAACTTAAGGGAATCCTGAAAAATTAAAAAAAAAAAATGCATAAAAGCAAATGTATTTGTCTTTCGGCCTCGGAAGCTATTTAGACATTTATAATAAATCATAATATTATATATAATTAGTTTTTACGATAAGATGGGTGGCTGTACACAAATCTCTTTTCACATATCACTTACATTAAATTAGTACGATACCTATTATCCTTTAATATTTATTTAATTTTTGGAATTGCTAATCCAAACGAATAAATTGAACCTTTGACCCTTAGATCATGGACCAAGATCTTACCTCTGCTCTAAGGGGCTATTAGATCCATTTAATGATGGAGATTCAAAAAGTGTCCAGGGTGGTCAACCGTCCTGATTTCGGTGTGAAAATCCCGTGTCCCGCTTTATTACTATAAAAATTCCTAAATTTCATATAATTATCACAAATTTCTTTAAAAAAAAAAAACTTTTTCAGTCCACAGGGGGTATAAAAATAAGTTTAATTATCACAATGAACATAATACTTATGAATCAATAAGTAATTAATATGGATTTTATATCAATCTGTACCTAATTTTATTTTTCCAGAAAATATGTATATATTATGTGCAATAATTAAAACTTATTTTTGTTAATTTGTTCTATTAAAAAATTTTTATTTTCCCTCTCCCCCTCAATTTCATCCCTTTGTGTTCTGCTTTTCTATTTTCAAAAGATGGACAGCCTAGTAAGGATAGTTTCTTTTTTTTGGAAAGAGTCCTAGAAGATTATTATATTCATAATTTATATATATTTGCTATTTTTCATTAATAGGTCTATTCAGAAGAGCCTACAAAGTCAAAGAAAACAAAAATAAGCTTGAAAAAAAATTGAAAATAATAAAGTTAAAATTCAATTTCGAAGAATGTAATGATTGAAAAAAAAAAAAAAAATACCCAGTAAGAAAAAAAATTTAAAAGTTCCTGCACCAAAGAAATATTCTGGCTAAATTACTGGACTTAATTAATGAGAATGGAGAAAAAAATTCTAATTTAATTTCTTTTTACAAATAAATTTAGTAAATTTCTTGAATTAAAAAAAAATTATAAATAGTACAATTATACTTCGATATTTATTTGAAATAAGTGAATACCACTTTTATCTGCTTTGGCGAGAACTGAACCGTTGATCCCTGATTTATGAAATGATACTTGTCTCTCTCTTTTGACTCGTTAAAATGTTTAACGATTCCACGATTTTATTAAATGAATTATTACAAACAAAAAGGAAATAAATAATATTAAGAAATTGAAGCGGAGAGGCATCCAAAGGGAATAAATAAAAAGTTGATTTATTTGCCAGCGTTTCGAGCACTAGTCATACTCATCATCAGGTCAAAGAAGAAGTCAGGAGATGATGAGTACGATTAGTGCTCGAAACGCCAAATAAATCAATTTTTTATTTATACCCTTTGGATGCCTCTCCGCTTCAATTTCTGAAGAATCTATCCAATCATTAACATCTATTACTGAACCAGAAGGGTAGCCAACCTCTGGTGATCTTTTAGAGGGAGTTATAATAATTATCTTTTATTTTATTTCTTTCAATATATATTTATAATTGTCATAATAAATCTATATTTGTAATAATAGACTTTTTTTTTAATAATTTAAATTTTTGTTTGTTGGAAAATATGTGGACAGACCAGTGGCTTTGATAACCCAAGGCAATTTCAAATATTATTAGCTGCTAGCCATGACCATTGAGCTGTTATAAATTTTATATTATTTTCTAAATCGATTATCGCAGAATATGCATGTATTTATTAAATAAAATTATTCCTTTGCAGCCATTAACATTTACTTCAAAACTGTAACAATTTGCAGGTTCCAACAAAAGTATTACAAAATACAAAAATAGAATACATTAAATGTTAGAGACATTGTCAGTATATAAATTTCATATATTTAAAATATTCGAGATTTTATACTTTCAAATTTTATAATAATATTGTATTTTTTTTTTTTATCAAACAATTTTAGAAAATTAAGAGCCCCACTGCCTCCCTTCCTCCCCCCACACCCCGTCACTGGGGCAAACTAACATATATATATAAGCCTTGATTGATGATTGATGTTTTTGAATAAAAATTATTTTAATTCTTAGTTGAAAATAAAAAAAATTTCAAAAATAAATAAAATGGTTGATTAAAATTTAAAATATTTAATTTATAATCCTCCAATTATCAAGCTAAAAAAATTAATATTAATTATTCCTAATTTATTAGAATTTTTTATGATTTAAGATAAATGTTATATCTATAGCTCCACAGGCTACTATTTTCTTTATATTTTATTTTATTTATACTTCTTTCGCCTGCAGATTTAAAGTTTACAATTAAATATGCATAATTGGAAATATTTAATATCGTTGACTTACGTTCAACAACTTTGTTCCTCGGGGTCACCCATCCTAAGTTTAGCACTGTTTGACCTTGCTTATCTTGGTGACTCCGGCCTTTAAACTACTTAAATATAAGAATATTGTAAACCAATCACTTTTTAAAACAAATCCAATGTGTATAAAGTATCTCTTTGTTCCATCGGCTCTTAATGACCTCGAGTTTCAATCAAGAATGAAATTATATTGGTGGAAATACCTTCTACTTATTTTTTAAAGTCACAAGCAACAAAGTCTTTGTTGAAGAAATTCCATCCATAATTTTTTTTGAAAGATGTTAATAATTAAATTGATGAAGAGTCGATATTAATGGAACAAAAATTGGTTGACCTTCACCCCCCAATGTCTCTTGATGAAGTCGGTATAATATTTCGCCTTCAAGTGTGTTTAAATATTTTATTAGTTGCTAAACGCCCGGTGCCTATTAGGTTTCGGGCGGGCGCCGCTGAGAGGGCATCAATCTCAGGCAGGTTGATGTTCTAATCTGGAGCCTGGAGGAGCAGAGAGCATCTGGACCCGTTGCTCTCGGGCTTAATTACTCAGCATCCTCGGCCCTGCCGACAAACACGATCAGCTCTTCTTGGCTGCCTTCAGATATCTATGAAATTGGGCGATTTTTCATACGAGATGCCCTATTCATACCCACTAATGTTCTCGGGCCTCAAACAGGTGGTGATCCCCCCACCACGTTTCATGTTTATCTTATTCTAAATTGGTTACAAAATGAATCTTGATAGGTTATAATTTTTTTAATTCAATTGAAAATTGTTAGAGAAATGGGCTAATAAAAAAGAATAATTCGAAAGTGTGCTCGCTCCAATAAAGTATGCAAAGGCAAAAAAATTAGCGATCAATAAAATAGATAGAACAAAATAATATGGCACCCGTTTCAGCATTTAGATAAATAGGATACAGACAAAGAAAAGTTTGCGCATGGATTTGTCTTTTTGTTTATATTTACTTCTCAGGGCCTGATGATGCTTTAAATAAAGAAAAATCGATCACATGAAGGGGTATTTTGTTTTTCTCCTGACGCCACTCCCCTACACTCTTCTGAAGTGGGATAAATATTCTAAATTATTGGGAACGCAAAAATATACTATTATTTATACTTCTCTATCCATTTATGAATTTTCAGAGAATTCTGACTAAGATAAGAATTTAATGTCACAAATATTAAATATTAATACAAATTTTATCAAAATGAATCAAACTAACAAATATAAAATATATTTTTTTTCATAAAATTGTTGAATGTATCTTTCTAATTAAAATTAAAGTGTTGTGCGATTACTTAGATCTAAAAATATAATTTATAAGAAATTAAATAAAATTTTCATAACGCGTCCCACGCTTTTATTTTAATTTATTAACCAAATATATTCAATAATTTTATTAAATAATTATTTTCCTTTATTCAAGTTTTTTTTTTATTTCGAATCGTTAAATTTTTTTTCTAATAAGTTTTTTGAAATTATTTTTTAGCTCATTTTGTTGCTTGTTTAGTACAGTTCAATTCTAGTGATATCACATAGAGAGAGCTCATATTTTTTCTATTGTA
>JAAAKE020097999.1:0-19087 GCA_010014785.2 Anisolabis maritima
TCACTCAGGACGGGAAGCGAACCTCTGACCTTTGGCACGTGAAGCTAGACCTCTAGCTCTGCACCAAGGGACAGGGCCGAAAAAGACTTAAAATAAAAAATCTTTCTAGAAAATATATGATAATTCTCTTGATTTAATTCTTTTTATATATTTTTAATTAGGGTTTGACAACTATTTTTTTTTTTATGTATAATTGGTTCTTATTTTACCTATAAGGGTGAAAGCTGCTTATGCATCGCTCTATATTTTTCTTACTACTAACAACTATTAGATCTTTTTTCTTTTTCAGTCCTATGAGTTTTAAAAACATAGTTGTCGCATTGAATCCTCAAAATTCTCAAATTTACCCCCCCCCCCTCCCTGTGTGTGAAATATATAGTTAGTTCTAGTTAAAAGTTAAAAACTTTGATAAAAAGCCAATATATATATATATATATATATATATATGGAATATTGTTTTCTCGGGTTGGTCCGCGTTGATTGTTGAGATTGACTCGACGTTTCGGGTCTCCTTTTGTAGCCATTTTCAAGAGTGTTGGGTTAGGAAGTGATGGTGGTTGTGGTTTTTTTTCGGGGTCGCAATCTTGCTGGTCCCCAAATTTGGTGGGTGGGTGTCTCCGAGGTTTGGATTTCCCTCTAAGATCTAGGGCGGGTTTGGTTGGGTTCTCTTGGTGTTCTGTTTGGTTTGACTTCGAGGCCTCACTCTGCCTACTCCTCGAGTCAAAGTGTTTGTGGTTGTCTCCGAGGCTTTTATTTTCCTCTGTGTTCTAGATAGTGGTTGGTTGGATTGTTTCTTAGGAAATATTTGGTTGGATGACATGGTGTCGGTTAGTGTGTTAGTTGTAGTTAGTAATATATATATATGATTCTTTATTTTTAGGACACCGTTCAAGCATTAGTTGCCGATTGCGACCATCCATCCGTCAAGCGTCTTAAAAATGTTGAGGCTTACCTCAATCGATGTAAGATTTTTATTTTAATATTATGTTCAATAAGTTTTGCTGATTCTTATTTAGCTTTTTAAAATTTTTAAAATTAGTGGATAATTAACTACTAAAATTATAAAATATAAATATTACTTATCCTGCATTCTATTATATATATACTTATAATTTTTTTTACTTGTATTTATTAGATGATGGCTTCGCAAATTCTATATGCCAACTACGGATGAAAAATGATGATTTTACTCAAATCAAAGTGATCGGTCGTGGTGCATTCGGTGAAGTTCAATTGGTAATTTCATTTTTCTAAAATATTACGTTTATTTTTTCCTATTTTATTAAATTCTCTTCATTTTAGGTGCGGCACAAAACCACCCAAAGAGTCTATGCTATGAAATTACTAAGCAAATTCGAAATGGTTTGTATTAACAATTTTCTTTTATTTTCAATAATAATAACAATAATAATAATAATAATAATAATAATAATAATAATAAAAAAATAATAATCTACTCTCTTACCGCCGACGAATTATAAACATGGACGGTCCTATGAATTGTAGGGCCTGCGGGCAGAATGAAGAGTCTTTATACCAACTTCTCTCTACGTGCCCGAAGTATGCTTCCACCGCCTATGTGTATCGACATAATGCGGCATGGAGGGTGTTGTACTATTATTTGCGCCACTCATACGGTGTGGATGAGACACCTGTGCTGCCATATGCTCCCGGGGATATTGAGTCCGTTGTTGAGAATGAGGGGTGCCGTATATATTGGAACTTTTCATTCTCAACTACTCGGCTGATCCAAGCCACCAATTCGGATATTGTCATCTTTGATTTTAAGACTAAAATGATTTACATCATTGAATTCTCGACTCCAGCCAAGTCGAATATTGAAGTTAAAGAGGAGGACAAACGGACCAAGTATCAAGATTCTGCGGCCGAACTGAGACAGATGCATGGAGGTTACTCGGTAAAAATAGTGGTCCTTATCATTGGCGGCCTCAGTGGAATGAATGACTCGCTGCTCTCTATCTCAAAATCATTCCAGCCTGCAATCAGAATGCAGAAAATATTGCAGATTGAATGCAAAAGTCACTAATACTCGGCTCGCTCCATCTACTCCGCCAACACGATACCGGTTTCCAGTGACTGCTGACTACCCTTGTTGGGAGAGCAGCGCTGGAAATACTGGTAAACAAGTCTTTAGGAGAACCTAGATGTGTCGGAGCTCTGGGGAAACCTATGGAAGAACTACACACACACACACACACAATCGCTCACATACTCAGACGATTTCGTCTATCTCCACCCTTATGGAAGAACTACAGAGGTTTAAAGGAAAACAACAATAATAATAATAAATAGAGAAAAGTTTGTACCGGCCCTGAAAAAACGATTAAAATTTAAAATTAACGAATCCCGATCAAAGTCAGATGTTATAAACGAATATCTAAACAACATTCGGTCAAGGAAAGTCTTGAAAAAGGTTGGTGGTGACTTAGCCAAGATAGCCAGAATAGACCTTAATAAAAAGTCTAGCACTCAAGAACTCATAAACCTAAAAGATGTTTTTAGACAAAAAGCCAAAGATAAGGGAGCTAAACTTAAAGGATACAACGAACTGACTAAGAGAAAACAGTAAAATTACGAATTTGTTAATAATAGGAAAAAATTCTTCAGACATATGGAAACACAAGATTCCCAAGAGATACCGGAACAAGAGGTTGATAAAAATGAATTCCTGAGGTATTGGAACTCATTATGGTCCACTTCAAAACAATATAAAGAGGGAGGTGAATGGATACAAACAGTAGAAGACCATCTCACTGCCCTACAACCTATTCCTGATAAAAACTACACTCGAAGATATCTCTCTGGCACTGAAGAAAACTGCGAATTGGAAATCCCCAGGCCCGGACAATCTTCATAATTTCTGGCTTAAACAATTTGCAGCTGTTCATGAGCCATTAGCCAGATGTTTTACTATGGCAATGACGGATCCGGATACAATACCAAAACATCTAATGGAAGATAATATTTATTTATCTTCAAAAAAGGAGAACCATCATGTCCAGAAAATTGCCTCTCAGTGCTTTATAAACTTTTTACATCCTTAATTAGTAACGTAATATATAAAAACTGCGAGGAAAATAAACTAATTGGAGAGGAACAAAAACGCTGCATCCGGGGTGCCTTGGGTTGCAAACCTAACTCACCATTGACTATGTAATTTTAAAACAAGCCCAGTTGAAAAAGCGAAACCTCTATACATGTTATATTGATTATAGCGAGGCCTTTGATTCTGTACCACACCACTGGTTGGTCAGAATCCTCAAAATCTATAAAATATCACCAGCAATCATAAACTGTATGATGAGCGCATGGAAAACAAACATCACTATAAATAATCAAGAGATTGGACGAGTTGATGTAAGAAGAGGAATATTCCAGGGCGATTCCCTGTCACCCGTTTGATTCTGCCTTGCAATAAACTCTCTGACAACGTTACTAAGTTTACAGAAAGAAGGTTATAAAATTAAACAAAACAACCAAGGAAAAATTTCACATCTTCTATTTATGGATGATTTGAAACTATACGCCAGCAAAACTTGCGACCTTCAATCGGTGCTAACAACTGTTGAAAAATTTAGTCAAGAAATCAACATGTCCTTTGGTCTTGATAAATGTGCAATCATTAATATAAAGAGAGGGAAAGCTGATTATTCGGGGGAAATAATAAGGGGGATTAAAGAACTTGTCAACAAGGAAAAATACTATCTTGGAATCTTACAAAACTCTACAATAGCTCATAGTCACCAAAAAAAAAGTATTCTGCAATTAAACTCGAATAAATGGGCTGCTTTCTGATCAGATTTCGGAAGGGTCCGACCTGGGGGCGATCAACTGTGCTGTATATTCGGCCCCTCAGTCTCTAGTTTCTGCTGAGCCCGCCACTCGGAAGGTAGGAGATGTTAGGACATACAGACGACTTGAGCGGCTGAATGAAAAACTGTGGAAATCAAGACAGGCTGCGTCCCGTGTTCAGTGTGTGGTGGATTATATTAAAACTGGAAGACCTTTTTACATTCAAAGTTTGCCGGTATGTTCGCGAGCTAAGGGTATGCTACCACACCCTCAACATGCTTAAGCTTAAGCTGCTTACTATCAGGCAGCACGGTTTTAAGAGGATATGGGCCTTGACAACAGCTAGAAAAAGACGCTGAGGCGGGAAAGGTGGAACAGGGAAAACAAAATTTTCTCCTCCGACCCGTCTCTACTGTTTAAAGAGTAAAGGCCCGTAGTCACGCATCCACCAACGGAGGAACAGGTAGATTCCTTTCGGAAGAAGATTTATGAAGAAGCAAGGCCCATTTACGAGGACACTCTTGCCATTACACAATTCACGGCCTGGGCTCCTCGAGTCCAGACACCATGTGAATGCCCCCCGATCACCCCGAAAGAGGTTAAAGGTGCCTTTATGGGGACAAAGAACTTCGCTGCTCCAGAGCCAGATAAAATTAACAACTTTTGGTGGAAGAAGTTTACTTCGACACACCTCCATCTGGCCCGTATATTTACAACTTTTGTAAGGAAAGAGCAAACGATTCCGGAATGGTTGGTGGGAGGCCGCATTGTGCTAATCCCCAAAAAGGGGACTTGTCCAAACCAGAGAATTAGAGACCGGTCACTTGTCTGAATACTATTTATAAGGCTTTCACGAAGACCCTATAAATAAATAAAATAAATAAATTTATTTAAGACCTGCTTAGAGGCACAAGTCCTCGGTGGCTAGATCCAAATACAAATACAAATTTATAAATCATATAATACAAAACAACAAACAATTAACAAAACAAATAACCCCCTCGTAGCCGAGAGGTTAAAGATACTGACATTGTCAATATAGATAACCTTAAAAGCCAAGGGGTGTGGGTTCGGATCCCAGCCAGTCCGATGAAAATTTATTTAAATCAAATTGGATACCAATTGATTTAAATAAATATGTCTGGATAATTAGTATCGTAAAAAACAATTATATAAAGTTTAATGTCTATATGGCCTTAGATGCCGAAAAGACGAAAAAAAAAAAGAAATGTATGCTCATTAACAACCCTGAATGATAGAATACTTCGGACAATGGAATCGGTCTGGCAAAGGATATGCGAACAACGTGGGTCAAAACGCGGTAGTGAAGGGTGCCGTGAAAACCTGCTCATCGACAGATGGATCTGTCAAGACGCTATCCAACGCAAGATAAATCTGTCGATAGCATGGATCGATTACCGAAAGGCTTTTGAAACAATACAACACCTCATAAGCTCCATATCAACTTGTTGGAAAGGCTCTCTGTATATCAAAATATAATGGGATGCATTCAGGAAATAATGTCACTCTGGAGATCCAAATTCTCTATAGGAAGGGAAGACCTAATCTGCACAAATTGGGTAAATTTCCGGAGAGGCGTCTTCCAAGAAGACTCTTTGAGGCCTTTACTCTTTTGTATCTCACTTTTGCCCCTATCAATTGCACTCCGCCAAGTTGGAGGATACGCATGCGGACGGCCTGGAAATAGGAAGCATAGAGTCACTCATCAATTTATCAAATTCACACCTCATGTTCTGTAATTATCAAGTAACAAATCTTGAAACAAATACAACCGGATACCGATCTCAACTACTACTACAGTATTCATCAAACCCAGATACCCAGACTCAACATCTTAATAGAACAAAGATTAGCAGATCAAATACTCGTAATAACTAAAAACAACAGGATACCTCAGCCAGAACTAGAACACGTCAAAAAACAGATACAACAATTATTGGAACAAGACCGAACACAACCAGAAAAAGAAGATGTACCCATCATGAAACCAACAGACAGAGAAGAAGAAACCGAACTAAACTAAGCTAAAGAAAGGCAACATATTTAATGAAACAGAAGGAGTCATGATAGCAATACAAGACAAGATAGTAAATAGCAAATTCTACAACAAAAACATCATAAAAGACCCAAACTTGACGACAGACAAATGAGGAATGTAAAGAACAAATCGAAACAATAGATCACATCACAGCTGGATGTTCACTACTGGCAAATACAGAATATAACTAGTACCAGAAGACATGACAACGTAGCAAAAATCATCCACCAACAATTAGCAATACAATATGAATTAACAGATCAACATACACCCATTTCTAAATACAAACCGCAAAATTTTCTTGAGAAGAAGGAACATAAACTATATTGGAACAGAAGCATTACTACCGACAAAACAACACCACACAATAAACCAGACTTCACACTCATACACAAACAAAAAAATAATACAATAGATAGAAATATCCGTACCTAATACAGCAAACATCCAAAAGAAAACAGGAGAAAAGATTGAAAAATATATCCAACTGGCTGAAGAAATCAAAGACATGTGGCATCAAGACAAAGTTGAAATAGTACTAAATCATACTATCATCTAAAGGAGTAATATCACACACCCTACACAAATCCATCCAAACACTACAAATACATCCAAATACATACATACAGCTACAGAAATCATTTATTATCGACACATGTTCAATCATACGGTAATTCATAAACACCCCATAAATCCAACAGCAATAAAGAAAACACGCTTGACCGTTGTCCGCGTATTCCTCTACCAAAAACCAGACAAAATACAAATACAAATAATAATAAAAATAATAATAATAATAATAATAATAATAATAATAATAATAATAAATTTTTCATTATTATTTTTCAGATTAAACGGTCAGATTCTGCATTCTTCTGGGAAGAACGAGATATCATGGCCCATGCAAATTCTGAATGGATTGTTCAATTACATTTTGCATTTCAAGATTCTAAATATCTTTATATGGTAATGGACTATATGCCTGGTGGGGATCTCGTCAATTTAATGTCCAATTATGATGTGCCAGAGAAATGGGCTAAATTTTATTGTGCAGAGGTTGTCCTTGCATTAGATGCCATCCATTCTATGGGTTTCGTTCATAGGTAAAGATAATCACTCTGTTAACTCATAATTACATATATTTAGAAGACAACTAAATATTAAACATCTGCTCAAATGTAATAAGATAGTTTTATTAATCGCAACTAATTAAAACTATTTATTATTTTAGAGATGTGAAACCAGATAATATGCTTTTGGACAAACATGGACATTTAAAACTTGCCGATTTTGGCACATGTATGAGAATGGATTTGGTAAATATATATTTAATTAATAAATAAAAGTTATATATTTACTTAGTAGATTTATTAATTTTTTTTTTTGTATTTTTATTTAGGATGGGTTGGTGCGTTCTGATACCGCAGTTGGCACCCCAGATTATATATCTCCTGAGGTGCTGCAATCTCAAGGTGGTGAAGGTGTTTATGGACGAGAATGTGATTGGTAAGCAAACATTTTTTTCAAACTATTTTCTTGTTTCTTGTTATATAAATATTATTTTTTAACACTTCATAATTAATATCATTTTCAGGTGGTCCGTTGGAGTTTTCTTATATGAAATGTTAGTGGGAGATACACCGTTCTATGCGGACTCACTTGTTGGTACATATTCGAAAATCATGGATCACCGCAATTCTCTCTCCTTTCCTGGTGATGTGGATATTTCACAACATGCCCAAGCGCTAATTTGTGGATTCCTTACTGATCGGACGCAGCGATTAGGTCGTCGGGGTGTCGCCGAGATTAAACAACATCCATTCTTTTATAATGACCAATGGACTTTTGATAATTTACGAGAATGTAAGTTGGTTAAAAATATTTATGGAATTTTACATTTCTTTAATATCTTAACATAATATTTTTTAATTTTAGGTGTTCCTCCTGTGGTGCCTGAATTAAATGGTGATGATGATACATCCAATTTCGATGATGTTGAAAAAGATGAAAGCCCAGAAGAAAATTTTGCTACTCCGAAAGCCTTCGCTGGAAATCATTTACCTTTTGTTGGATTTACATATAGTAGAGATTATCAGTAAGTTTTCTTGAATATTTTTTAGAAAAAATATGAATAAAATTAATAATTTTGTTTTTTAGATTATTATCAACTATTAAAGAAGGTGAAAAAATAGACGTGGTAAGTCTCTTTATATTAATAGTTTTTTATTTTTTGCATTAATTTTTAGCTTTTTTTAAGCCTTATCTATTATTTTTATTTTTTTTATTTTTTGTTTACTGATTGTTCTAAAAAATTTTTATTTATTTCACTTAATTCTAAATTTCACTAAATTCAAGTTTGTTCTTCAGAAAAATTCATAATTTTGATTCTCGATTCTTCGAAATTCTTAGAAATTTTCAATTAAAAACTTTAAAGCCTTCTAATCAGAAAGTTAGGTGTTGGTACTAATATGGCCAGGATTTTCGTTTGAAGGCTCATATTATTTCGTTGATTTTTTGCATGAATTTCTCCCTTTAGAGTAGATGAGTAAATTTTGGAAAATTTGGATCTTTTAATTAAATTTTTATTTTTCGTCTCTCCGCGGGGTGGAAACATATTATATGATAGATTTTATTATATTTTATTTAAAATTTTCTATACATATACGTTCAATAATAATTTATGCCTGCGCAGACTTAGGTTGGTTCAGTACAATTATATTAGTGACGGTATTTCTATTATCAAAAATATCCTTATAATTGAGAAGTAATTAAAAAAATAATTTTGTCAGCTTTAAAGCCAACGCTTATTGTTTAATTTTGCTTTTTTTCTTTCATGTTTCTTGGGTCTTCAGGTCGATATGGTACGTATGTAATTTAATAATATTTTCTGTTTAAAGAAAAAATTATTCCTTTTATTCTGCATTATAAAAAATAAAATTAAAATATAAATATGCACTACACTACACTAAATTAAATTTTGATTTTTTTTGCACAATTTTTACCTATTTTATATATATATATATATATATATTTATTTGTCATATTTTTAACTTTCTAGACTTCTACGTCAAATCATGTATCGGCTACTCCCTCGCCAGTATCTCAATTAGAGGCTCGTTTAGAACGAGAGGTGCAACGAGTGGAAGCTCTTGAATCCAGTAAACGTACCTTATTGAGTCAATTAGAAAATTTGGCTCGACGAGAAAGCGAACTCAGAGATGAGACTTCTGAGTTAGAAAAAAGTTTAGCCATGTTACGACATGAGCTTAAGGAGGTAACATTTAACTTCTTAGTCTCTTAGTTGGAATTTGAGATTTTATCTGTTACAATTGAGCCAAAATAAATTAACAGTTTAACAGAATTATTGATTTGTTGTTATTTTTTGAATTGAAAATGTAGTTTCTTTTATAAGATAATCAAACGGTTAGCCTAAAAAATCATCATAAATAGAATTTATCAGATAATATCGTAAACTTTATTGCATTTTAAATTTTGATTTAATCAATTATTTATCTGTTTATCAATTAATATGCATGAAAGATGATATTAATAGCGCAAATTATTAAATTAAAAAATATTTTTGGAATTTGAAATGGATTTCCAGAGGGAACGGCTATATAGATAGTTTTACTGTAATATTTTATTAAATAATTATAACTTTCTTTTGATAATATTTATATTTTTTTTAGAACCAAAGAAAATTGGAAAACGAAAATGAATCTCGAAGAAAAGCTGATACTTTAGTCCAAGAGCTTAAAAGAAAACTTGAAGATGAGCAAAATAAGAGAACTCGTGAGCTTAACAACAATCAACAACATAATGATAAAATTAATGCACTTGAAAAACAAGTAAGATTTATTTTTCTTTTTCAAATATTCATCCATTTATTTATAATTATCTTTAATTTCATTCAGTTGGCTGAAGTGCAAGGAAAAGCCAAAGCAGATGTTGAAGGAGCTTCGCGATTACGCAAACAAATTGCCGAACTTACAGTGGCAAAAGCTACAGGAGAACAAATACAAAATGAACTTCGACAACTTGTTTCTAGTTTACAAGGACAAAGGGATGCCCTTCATGAAGAGGTGGCTGCCCTTCAAGGACAACTTAGCCAGGAAAAGACAAGTAGAACACACGCTAGTGATCTTCAGCGAGAACTTGAAGGTGATTTTTTCTAAGTTCTATATAAAAAATCTAAGGCCTATATTAAAAATTTATAGTATTCTAACCATTTTTTAAAATATATTTACTAAAGTTTATCTTATGGTGTTTCCAAAGCGGTTAAGCAAGCGCAATTTAAGTGCCTAATCCCCCTCCACAACTATTCTACCTCGAAAACGACATTAATTTACCTTTACATTTATTTTGCTGCTCTACCATTAAAACATAAAATATTTCAATAATTTTTAAATTAAAATTTTAATAGAATTAAAAGAAAATTCACATGGATTTTTATTTGTGAGTTCAAACATATGGTCGCAATATAATTGAACAGTTTGAACAGTCTGAATGGCCTTGGCAACTAAAAAAAGACTTAAAATTGAAAATGTAATTATTCCCTCCCCCCCGCATACACACTTGAGTTTTTTTTTTTTATTCAGGTTAGTTTCCTAGGCCATATCTTACAAACTCAATACAAATACAATATTAAAACAAAAACAATACTCTTGAGTTTAAATAATTGGTGAGAAATAAGGAGCAAGTACACTATTTTTCTCAAGCAGCTCTGGATGCCAGCATACATAAATTAAATAGATAAAACATATTATAATTTATATAGGTCTCACTGTTTCGGACAGTTTCAATTTTCATTTGAAACAAAAGCTCAAATTACGTTATCCCAAAAGCAATTCTCAACCATTTGAAACAATGGCAACCATGCACTCTACATTTTTTAACATCAAAAATGCTCAGATTGTTTCAAATTGTTCTTACAACATACCTAATACATATAATTTTTTAATTTTATTTATTCGACCACACATTATCTATCTAGGTCTTTTTTTAAAACTATTTTATAAACTAATCTAGATTAAAATTGCAAGGAAATTGCATAGTTGTTCTATTTATTTAGCCTATTTTTTATTTATCTTTTTTAGGTCGCTTACAAAGTCTACATGTCGAATTGCAACAAGCCCAACAAAGGGAGGCAAAATTAACTGAAGATAACAGGCAGCTTGTAGAAAGAGTTAGTATACTTGAAAAAGAGTGTGCATCTTTAGGATTAGAATTGAAGGCGGCAGAAAATCGTTATCAACAAGAGGTTCGAGCTCATCAAGCTACTGAACGAAGTCGCCTTGTTAGTAAAGAGGAAGCTAATATTGAAGTCGTAAAAGGTATTTTATTTCAATTATTTTTCATTATTTTACTGTTTTATACTAAAAATAAAATTATAGAATTAGATTTTATTGAAGCGTAAGAAGCAAATGCTTTCAACACCATGTTCTCAGGGGAGAAACAAATTTTCATTTAAAATAAATTTTTTAAAGGATTATCGTGGGTCTTAAAAGGTCATTCCCAGAGAGTTTCTGCAAAAATTCAACAATTATGAATTTTCAAGTTCAAAAGTAAAGAGTATTTATTTGTGAATGAATTTTACATAAAATCTGTTTTATATGAGGTGTTTTGTTTGTTTTATGCCTTATTCCAAAAACAACAACAAAAAAGGACAAAGTAAAGCTCCTCAAGATTTAAATTATATATATATATAATGTTGAGCAATTTATTATTTGGGATGAATAAAAAATTGAGAATGCAACTATTATTAGTTGTTTCTGGATAGATGGTAGCCAGGGTGGAATAAAGGCGAGAGAAACAAACAAAACAAACGCTTGGTTTCATTCTCAACCCTATTTTGCTTTAAACACATGATGACGATGTTTGGGTCATGTCTTTTGACCTTCATCAGAGCCCGATTAAATTTATCATTTTCTCACTGCTCTAGAGATCCCTCGGCATCAGATGTGCTAGTTTCAAAATAATAGATTTTTCGAGTCGGTAAGATGGGTATGAATACGATCTCACAGACTCGAAAAGTCTATTATTTTGGAATTTGCACATCTGATGGCGTAAATATTACCTCAGGGATCTCCAGAGTAATGAAGAAATGATAAACATCTCTTCCATTTAACCATACCCTGATGAAGACGACCTAAACGTCGACATTTGTTTGAAGCAATAAATAGTTGAATAACCAATTGTTTGTTTTCTTTTTTCTCTTGCTTTTATTCCTCCCTGGCTGTCATCCATCCAGTAACAACTATTTAAAACGTACATCCTTTTTTTTGCAGCTATTATTATTATATTAAAATTTATCCTCTCAGGTGACGTTTTAATCATGGTATCTTTAGACTCAACAGCAATTAATCAAAAATAGTAAGCTCTAGATTCTAGAGCGTACACCTAGCATGATAAATTGTTAAATTTCAATAGAAATTAACAATTGAGTGGTCTACTCTAGGAGCTCTAGAGAATGTATTAGTGAGTTGATCATTTGTATTGCATACCTTCCAGGAAACAAAAACAAACGAATTTATATACTTATATTTATTAATAGAATTAGAATAATTAGAACGGTTTATGTTCAGACTAAAACGTCAGCTCTGAAAAAATAAATTTAACTGCTTTTTTTTTATTTTTACTTTCTCTTACCTATACATGAAATAGCGATGGCAAAAAAAATCGATGTCGAGATTTTGACGGAAATACACGTTTTGAGGTCCCCTGAGTCTAAAAAACTGTAATTTCTCATAAACGAAAAAACGTACGAGGCTGAAATTTTATATTTAAACTAAGTACACTCGTCGCATGCTCTTTGAAGCTTTTCATTAAAATCAGCCAAAGAGTACTAGTACTTTACTGATATAATCCTTTTATTTTTTTTTTTGAATTTTAAATATCCCATAGAAAAGATACGAAGACCCATGGTAACAAAATATAAATATTTTTAATTCCTATGTTTATTAATAAACCGAATTTAATTGCCAATTTAATTAAATTTTTTTATAATTTTAGTAATTGATTCACACACACAAACGAAAAATCCATAAAAATAAAAGCTAAATAAAATTGTGAACCTGATACCTGGTTCCGACACAATTTTGGTCCCGTAATTCGTTGAGCCTCCTTCTTAATTCGCTCTGCAACTAGAATTGAACATTTTTACTAAAAACTAATCCTTCATATCAATTTTAATATCTATATATAACATAACTTTTAATATTAAACAAATTTAAATAAAAATCAAGCAAATTTTTAATTATTATTTAAAATATCTTAATATTTTTCAAAGAATTGTAGCACTTAGCCAGAGTTTCTACCTTCTGGACTCTCACTAATATTTTAATTCATTTATTGTGTAGGGGCTCGGAGAAAAGAAAAAAAACCAGCCGTCACTAAAAATATCCCATTTTGGCTCTGAGAATGGCCGGCGTCATGCTGGCAGAAATATTTACCGAATAAAGTGATTTATAGTGAAGGCTGAGGAAGGCGGCTGGTTTTTTCTTTTCTCCGAACCCTTACATAATTAATCTGCCCAGCTTAATCTCACTTATAATATTTATTGTTTCTAGTTACTCATTTACTTTCTCTTAATATTTTATGAAATATATAGTGAATAAAAAGTATCGCAAAGAAATCCAAGTTCGAAATACAGTTTTTCCCCTGAGTCACGCAAAATGGTCTCTCTCTCTCTCTCTGTGTGTGTGTCTGTGTGCGTCTGTGTCTGTGAACAAGATTTCTCAAAAACGAAAAAACCGAGGCTAAAATTTTATATTTAAATTAAGTACCCTCGTCCCATGCACCTGAAGCTTTTCAATAAAATCAACCTAAGAGTACTAGTACTTTCCTGATATACTTTTTTAGTTTTTTTCAATTTTCTCTAAATTATCTAACAATTTTGATTAAAATTCATATGTCATTTACTTATTAGATGATTTTATATTAACCATTATCGTCTCTCCCCCCTCCCCCCTCCAAAATTGTTTTGGGCCCACTTTACTCTTATATGTTTTTAGTTTTTTTGTGAATTTCAGCCATTGTAACGATTTTGATTAAATTAGCTGTACATATAATAAATTAGAAAATCTTTAAGATGTATTAATAATTTTTTACTTCTAAATAGTGTGGTCCTTTACAAGCTTGCACATGATGGGCCTCGGGCACCTCGCTTGGGCATCCTGGCTGGCCACTGTCATCTTTCGGAAAAGAAAGTGCGAGTCATATGAAATTCTCAATTATTAAAGCAAATAAATTCAAGTTGGCTGTACATTGAACGACTTTAGGTCCTGGCGCAAAAATCAGGTGTGACAGCACAATACTCACCTTTCCTTACCTTAGGTAAGAGAAAGTTGCGTGATGTGCGTTTAGTCACACCATATTGTAATTGCAAATAAGTTCTAGCATACAGCGACCCTAGTGTCAATGTTGTAAACTACGTTGGTTAAGGTTAGTTAAGGTTAGTTTTGTAAACACTTGCCAGTTTGAAATTATAAACATGCAAAACATGTAAACGATTTATATAATAATTATATGTGTTATTATTTGTGTATAAATTTATTTATAAAAATAATGTGTAATTTAATTATTCTTTCAGGTAGGTTCATATTTTGTAATATTTATTTCCATTTAATTATTATATTCTGAAGTTTAGTGTTAACTGGAAATGCTCGTGTAGAATGAAACCAGCCTCTTTCGCTTTCTCTCGACCTACCATTCGATTCAAGATAGAATAATTCTCCACAGTTGGAGTCCATGCACATCAAAATTGATTATATTGATGCATTTTTAAATTTATTTTTATGACAATTTGTCTCAGAAATCTCATATCTTCACTGTGGATATTCTCTGTTGAGTGATCGAAATATTTGCAATAAAGTAGGAGTGAGGAAGAGCGAAGAGGTTGGTTTCTAATTATTGTATTATTCTTTTGTTATTTATATTTATCACATTGGTATTCTTTCAGAACAATGAAATCTGTTATAAACCAATAAACCAATTTACAAATAAATTTCAATTTACTTATGCAACCACATTTATACATATAAATAATAGCATATATAATTATTAAATATTACACATATTATCAGCTTTGCTTATAATTTCTAATAACGTCAAATGTTTACAAAACTAACCTTAACAACCAACGTAGTTTACAACAGCGACGCTAAGATCGCTGTATGGTAGGACGTATTTATACATATTTAATCCAGTAGAAATTCGATTATCCGAAATAAATGGGACGATTAGTCGTCCGGGTAAAAAAATTGGATAATCAAATGCAAATTAAAAAATCGAAAAAACCAGGAAAAATTTAAAATAAAAATAAAAAAATAAGTACTATAATTTTATTGAAACATATATAATAAAATAAACATATACATATTTACATTTGTAAAATAATTATGAAGCCTCAAAGCTTCGAAACTAGCCAATTTGAAGAAATCACTAATTTTCATTTAAATGATGGTCTTCATTGTTTTCGCAAGGATTAAAAAAAGCTGGTCTAGCATGTGGATAATTGAGGATAATTGGTATAACTGGTTCGGATAATTTTGTTTCTACTGTGTTCTTTTATTTTCTATATATCCGTGTGTGTGTTTGATTATTTTAAAATTTTTCATTCCATTTTTATTTTTTATTTTGAATATCCCGGTTAATACAAGTTGGATTTTCAAACTTGACTCATTAAATGAAAGATCATAAAATTCTCTTTAAAAAACTGGAATGATTTAAATATAATAAATAACAAAAGAAAAATTCAAAAAATCAAAACAAAAATTGCCTAGTTAGAACTAGTTTTACAAAGCCTTTTCTTCTTAATATTTATAGATTGTATATAAATTGATATTTTTATTAATACATTAGAAAATTAATCCACTTAATAAACTTCTATTTAATATTTTTTAATAACTTCTTATTGCAAATTCTAATATTTTTTATTAAATAAACAGGGAAATAACTGATATCAATAATACCCATTTTACTATAAACGTGTAAACATACCACAAAAGTAATAAGGAGATTGTTTATATTAAAATGTTATTATTGGCATTAAAATTATTTTCAATCATTTCTGTTTATTTAATAAAAATAATTAATAAAAATTACAATAATAAATTATTTAAAAAAAATAAAAATAAATAAATAGAGGTTGATTAATTTGTATTAATTGTATAATAAAAATATATCAATGTCGTGTCAGCAATGTGTGCATTTCACTTAAATTTTTTTTTATTTTATATTTTTGAAGTCACATCGCATAATTTTTTTTTAGAAAATAGCTTTATTCTATTATTATTAAATAAATCTTACCGTTAAAACCCGATTTGCCCATTTAGTAAAACTATTTCTCTTTCTCTTATTTTTTTATAGAAATAAGCCAGAGAACATTTTTCGACATTTTATACCTATCACAAATCATATATTTAGGAAGGATATGTCAGGAGCAGCCAATATTAATGAAAATTTTTAAAAGAAGCAAAACAAATCTCCAAATAATCCTGATATTAGTTGTAATATGCCTAAATCTGTGTTTTTGGCTTTATGTCTTCTGTTCTTAATTGATTTGAGAAAGATAGCATTTATCTGACAAATTGAAAAATCTTATTTTTTGTACGGAATGCATTCACTGTGTAAAAAGAAACAGCGGAATTTTTAGGAAAATAATACATAACCCAGTCATATAATTCTCTCTGTTTTTGTTAAACTAATAATATATTTCTTATTATACTATAAAATAATGAACTATCTCTGTAGATAAAATAGGAATTTATATAATATTATTTTTTTAGCATTGCAAGCAAAACTAAACGAAGAAAAAAGCGCTCGACAAAGGGCTGAAGTTCTTTCTCAAGAAAAGGAGCGACAAATGTCTATGTTAACAGTTGATTATAGACAAATGCAACAACGATTACAAAAACTTGAAGGAGAACATAGACAGGAGGTTTGTTTATTTTCAAATAATTATATAGGCTATTTATATTATTCTTAAAAAATAAGAAATTAAATTATAAAAATGAAATTTCAGGTTGAAAAAGGCAAAGCGCTTTATGGACAAATTGAACAAGAACTTCAGAAAAAAGCTCAATTACAATCTGAATTAGGTGTACAATCATCAGATGCTGCACATTTGCGAGCACGTGAAACTCAATTAGCTCGTGAAGTTCAACAACTTAGAGAAGCTCAAAAATCTGCGGAAGATGAATTACATCGAGTACAAGCACTCTACTCCGTCGATTCTTATCAAATGAAAGAGTTACAAGATCAATACGAGGCGGAACATTATTTTTCGGTAAACTTTGAAATTTTCTGATTTTTAAAATTATCTTTTCATATAATTTTTAAAGAAAAAAATAATTTTAATTATATAGATTTAATTAAAAAAAAAAACCTTATTCAATCATTTCTTAAATAGTTATATACGAGGGCTATTATTTTCAACCGCCAGTGGGCCATTAAATCAAAACGATTGTGAAAAAAATTGTTTTATTTATAATAGTTAAGTTCAATACGTTATATTTCACCATGAAGATTAAGTCATTTGTCATTAATCCAGCTTTACCATCTATAAAAAACTTCGTTGCCACCAGAACTCTACGGTATCTCGAAGCTCTTTATCTATATGGAAGTCCTCTGTCCTCCCAGTCACTTCCTTATCTCCCAAAAAAGATGGAAGACCGTCAGAGACCAAGTCTAAACTTTACGTACCTGTTCATCAACATTTGAAGTTTGAAATCATGCTCCTTCGGGTGTTGTCTTTCTTCATGACCCAACATCATTCTGCTGTTGCAACCCAACAGCTTCTCTCAAACTTCAAATGGAATATGTTTGATCACTCTTCGTTCATCCTAGACTTGGCTCCAATTTAAAAGTGACTGGGTGGACAGCACTTCCGTCCAACAGACAAACGGCAATGTTTTTTGCAAGTGGTATAGGAAAGCTGGTATGACAAATATATTAATCATCATGATGGTTATGTTGATAAATAACTTGTATTATACTAAACTTTTATAAATAAAAGTAATATTCATTCTTGTTTTGATTTCATTCTCGCTCCTTCTGAGATTGAAAATAAATAGCTTTCGTATAGAAAATTTATCTAATAATAATAGAAAAATTCTTAGTTTTTTCAAAAAGAAAAATTATCAAAGATAATTTTTGTTAATTACAAATCTTCCTTTGTTTAAAATATTTTGCAATTTATAAAAAGTTTAATCATAAATTTCTCATCTCTCCTTTATTCTTATTTATTGGTGTCACTATAACAAGGTTATCTATTAATATTAATCATGAAATAATTCTTTTATCTATTGAATAGTAATTTTTTATCCTTTTTTTTTACAGACATTATATAAAACCCAAGCGGAAGAATTAAAAGAGGAATTAGAGGAGCGACAAAGGTTTGTTCATGAACTTGAAGAAGAACGAGCTTCTCTTTCTCATCAATTACAATTAGCTTTAGCAAGAGCTGATAGTGAAGCTTTGGCTAGAAGTATTGCTGAGGAGACAGTAACTGACCTCGAAAAAGAGAAGACTATGAAAGAACTGGAATGTAAAGAACTTATGCTTAAGCATAGAAACGAAATACAGAGCAAGGAAAATCTTGTAACGGGAGTAAGTAGTAGTAGTAACTCAATTTTTTATTCATTTGAAGTAATCAGTTTTGGAGAATTGGATTCGGACTTAGATCAGTAAAAATATAAAGATCTGAACTCCGGCTTAAAATTTTTATATTTGCAAGAAACTCTTAAAAAAAGTCAGAATATTATTTTCGAAAATGAGAATGTTACTCCAAATGTATGAGCAATAATTTTTGTTTAGGTCCATTGAAAATTATTTTTTATTAGAATCTGACATTTTTTTAGCTTTCTTTGCAGGATTGGTTATCATTAATAGATAAACACTTTTTTGTCCGTTTAAATCTATAAGTTTTGTCTATCTATCATCATATGATTTATCTCAAAATTTCAAAAGACCAAATTAATATCTTATCCAATCTTTTTATTTCTATAAAAATAAGCTTCTCAATTGCAATTTTATTTCAGATGAAAGAAAGGGAAATGGATTTTAAGAGAAGTGTAGAAGCATTACTCAAAGAGAAAGAAGACCTTTCTGATCAAATGAAAATATTACAAGAAGGTTGTTTTTTTTTTTTTTTTTTTTTTTTTTTTTTTTTTTTTTTTTTATTTTTTTTTTTTTTTTTTTTTTTTTTTTTTTTTT
>JAAAKE020098010.1:0-19084 GCA_010014785.2 Anisolabis maritima
GTGAGAAAGTATTGCGATCAGAAAAAAAAAAATCTATGTTGAAATTTCAACGGAAATACACGTTTTGCCGTCACCTGAGTCTAAAAAAATAGGCCTCGCAAAATGGACTCTCTCTCTGTGCGTGTGTGTGTGTGTCTAGGAACAAGATTTATCAAAAACGAAAAAATGCACGAGGCTGAAATTTTATATTTAAGCTAGATACTCTTGTCGCATGAAACTCGGAGCTTTTCCATAAAATTGGCCAAAGAGTATTAATACTTTACTATTGATTTTTTTTTTTCGATTTTCTCAAAATTCGCTCTATTTTGATTAAAATTCATCGATTATTTATTAGATGATCTCTGAAATGTATTAATCTTTATCCACCCAAACCCTCACCCCAAATTGTTTGGGGCCGATTTTACTCTTGTACCTTTTTAAGTTTTTTGTGATTTTCTCTTAAACTATTGTAACGATTTCGATTAAATTGGCTGTTCATATAATAAATTAGATAATCTTTAAGATGTATTAATCATTTTACATACCAAAATAGTCTGAAGGCCCCAAATTTAGGATTTTTTGAGTTCCATAGTAAAGACAATTGATAAAAAAAAACTAATAATAAAAGTTAAATAAAATTGTGAATCGGCTCTCTAGGGAACCCGATACAAAAAAATCTCCTCTGACAGCACAATCACACAACATTTCCTAACATTAGATAAGAGAAAGTTTTGTGATGTGCGATCTTAACACCAGATTTTTTTATAGGCCTAAAATTTTAAAATATTTAAATTTTTATTCCATTTCAAAAATAAATTTGTTTTTATTTTATTCGTAAATTTATATAAAAAAAAATTTTCTATTTAGATTTAATGAAAAATATTTATTCATATTTAATTTTAATTTTTTTCTTGAATAGATAGATGGACAGACTGTTTGAAATTCTGTTTTTATTCCCATTCACTCTTTAGGCGCTTTGGGCCATCCTGAAGCTTTAATAATAAATATATTATAATAAATTGATAAATGATCAAATGGATCAGAATATCTAAAAGAGAGTTAATTTAATTATTATAATCACTTAGATAAGGATTAATGGGATAGCATTAATAACTAGATTTATCATAATAATTATCATAATGTCATTCAGATAAAACAAATACAGATGGTCCATTTACCCTACATTTAAATTTCTAATTATAAGTTATTCAACGCATTAAAATAAAAAGCCTTATATATATATATATGTGTGTGTAAAAAAAATCTGACATTTTTATAGAGGCTACCCTACTGGCTGACTTCCTCCCTTTTCACATATCATATAGCCACCCATCTCATCGTGAAGATATATACAAAAATCCCTTCTTAATAGATTATGATAGCAGCCTCATTCAGTGAAAAAATAAATTAACAGAATGTTAACTTGTAAGCAGATGCCTGTCTTCAATGTCTTACATTGAGACATTTTACGTTATAAGGTAGTTCATGAATCTCATTTCAGTTTTTGCTTTAAGGGCCAATACAAATCATAAGGAAAATTATAAAGTGAACTGATTTGTTTTACATTTATATTTAATTTTTTAGAAAATTATTAGGTTGGTGCATAATTATTGCGGCTTTTTTTAAAAAAATTTTATTCAACAAAAAAATAACAACATTTAACAAAAAACATCTTTAAATGATTATTCCGGAGCATATTCACCCTCTACTTCAATTATTCCATTTGCTTGGCAGCCGGTCGATTCCATAGGTGAAGAAGTTGTTGTTCTTAGAGGCAATCCACTCTTTGACCACCAAGTCATCCAAGTTGTCGTAAACTTTGTTCGCGATCCAATTTTTCAGCGATCGATTTAAGTGATGGTCCGGTAGGCGCTTCTGTGGGAGAATATGGCGGATGAGGAAGCAGTTCTCAGCCCTTATTGGCGATAGATTCGACGACACGACGCTCAAAATGTGGACGCGCACTATCGTGTAAGACGATATGGTTCTTTTTGCGCGGTCTATTCGTCTCGATTGTAACGTGAATGTGGTCAAGTTGAGCCAGGTAGATGTCGTTGTTGATATTTAATTGCCGCTTGCCGTTTTTGTCCGGAATCCGCCACTATTGACGCTTATCGTCGTCATTCCACCAATAACAAATCCCGTTTCCCAGTGGATGATTCCGCTTCTGTCCCACCACACACAGCACATTGCCTTCTTACAGTGGACGTCTTTCGGTATTCCTTTTGGTGAAACGCAAACCTTCTTTCTTTTGAGGTTTTTGAAGAGAAGCCATGATTCATCCCCAGTGACGAGATTCTTCAGAAACGGAGTTTGCTCGTTTCGCTGCAGCAAATCGGTGAAAATTCGGACACGTTGGGCTTTGTCAGAGAGTTTGTGGGGAACCCATCCAGCCAATTTCCATATTTTTCTGAGTTTTTAGAGTCGACGAATGATGGTCGAATGGCCCACATTGAAGACTTCGGCCAACATTCTCGTTGTCAAACTTTCGTCCTCTTCCACGGCTGCCAAAAGTGCCTGCTCGTCAAAATTTGATGGTCGACCTCTTCCTTCTTCATCTGCGAGGTTTGTATCACCCAATTCGAACTTCTTGAACCATCTTTCAACTTGGCTTTTACTGATTGTTCCTTCGCCAAAAAGTTCGTTGAGATCGCGAACTGACTGTGCTGCATTCCAACCTTTCCCGAAGTGGTAGAGTATAATATGACGAATATGGATATGATTTTCGATACGCATTTTTACTAACTGAAAAGAGAGAATTATTTGTATGAAAAAAAAATTAAAAAAAAAAAAAAACAATTTTTAAAGAAAAAAAGCCGCAATAATTATGCACCGACCCAATACTTGGTTTTTAAGAAATTGAATAGAACGGTTCACTATTTCTTAACATATTTGCAACTGCGTCCCAATATATATTCTAGAATATTTGGTGTACTTTTCTGAATAAAAATTTTTTTTGCATTCTCTTGGGAATTTATAAATTTCCATTATATTTATCTTTTATATCTTGATATATATCAATTAAATATTTATTTTAAAATTCGTTCATAAGAATTGGAATAAGGAAAGGTTGATTGATTGACATTGAATAACAAGCCAAGTTTTGAAGTTTTTCTTAAAATTGAATATAATCATAACCAGAAATCTCCGGAATTAATCTTAAAAATAGACGAGAAGGAAGAAATGGAGTCCTAATCAAGTAACTTTTTCCGTCCCTTTTCCTTTTAAATTATTAAAAAAAGGTTTATTTATATGTTTTTCTCTTAAAAAGACTCGCACATTTAAATTAACTGTGCTATCAAAATACTTTGAATCTTGAGTAGGAAGCAAAACAGCTTGAAGCTAAGGAAAGGATAAATTTATATCATATATGGATCTATTTTAAAATAAATTTTACAAAAATATAAAATATTTTTTGATAATTTTAAGATTTTATTTAATTCTCCCTATCTATTATATATATTTTTTAGATTTCAGAGGGAATTTGAACCCTCTTGGGGTATTATATGTAGAAAAAAATTCATTGTTCATAAATTGTTTTAATTTCAATTTTTTTTTTTATTAATATTTAGTCAGTTAATATAGTTTATTATAATATAAATGTTTTTTTAACTCAATCAAAACAAGTCCATCTTATTGATCCACTTCAAAATGAATATCTATTGTTAGGTCTAGCTTGTCTTTTTCAATAGACATGCTTGACATGAAAGCAATGGTCATGAATGATGTCACAGAGATGATTTCGCTTTTATTCAGAAGAGTATATATAATATAGAAATCTATATATAGAAGAACGAGGGAGAGAGAGAGAAAGAGAGTGGGCTTCAGAGGCTGAATGTTTTCAGATAAACCCTTTGTGAAAGTAAACTTTAATTTTATTATATGAAATCAAATAATGGTTAAATAGAGTGGAAAGTATATAATCAGATAACTTATTATGTACCAGTTAATTTTATCAGATATTGAAAAATTGATGTGGTCAGCAAAACTCTATCGGTTTGAAGGGTTATAGAAGGACAAATTTTTTATGCCATTAAAAAAGACAGGATTTGGAAAATATATATCATGGCTAACAATATAAACTGGGATTCACTTTTTGAACATAAAATTTAATTAAAATTTGTATTTATAAAAGAAAAGGCGACTATTTATTTTGTCTCTGGGGCTCAAATGTGAGTATATGAATGGCGCCCGGGAGTTACATGAGCTAATGCTAAGGCTTCTATTTTTGTCGGCCTTCCTCGTCTTTCTCAAAGTAAGCATTCGACAATGCAACGTATTGGCTGGTCGCATCTAATTTTAAATGCTGACCAGAGTTAAAACAAAGAATTAGGATGGGAACAAATTTGGATTGAGGGCGTTTATATTTTTTTTTTTTTTTTTAAATTGTATTCAATTTCTATTATTATTTTTTATTTCATTTTTCATTTGGACTGTATAAACCCACCTATCGGGTCGCCGTTTATTTACTGCTGCTTTCGTGCCCACCTCAAACCCAACCGACCTCTGGCAGTAGCTATTTATTTGAAATTACTTTATTTTCTAACGCTAACTTCTCCTCCTATATTCATTTTTAGTTAATAAACTACTCCTATAACAAATTCCACCCGGCTCCTTTCAACCAATCTAACCTATGCTAGGGAGGATGTCTTAGTTTGAGGAGGAACTCTCAGCACCGGCGTGTAGCCTACTCCTTGCGAAGAAGGCATCATTGAGAGAGAATCCTTCTTTACGTCCCTTCCATAGGACGAGGTGTCCTATCTCTCCTCGTAGAGTTGCCTGAGGACTCTATTGTGGTGGGATCCAATGTTCCAATCCAGGACTTGAGGATTTGTTTACATTAAATATTTTTATTTAATGAAAAAATCCCTCCTGCCCGGGATGCGAACCCCGACCTATGCAGAACGGCGACACCCTGCCGACTCCTCTACAAAACCCTTTTATTATTTTTTGTTTATTTATTTTATTATTATTATTAATAATATTATTATTTTATTTTTAGTGAGGGAAGTAGAAGGCAGATGAAAAAAAAAGCCCTTGGATGTCAAAAGGGACATAATCACCAATGCCATAGCTGGGGGCATGGGGGGATTTTAGCGATTATCACCCCCCCCCCCCTGCATGAGTAAGAAAATTAAAATATTTTTTTATTCTTCTAAACGACAAAAATAAAAACCTTATTTAACAATTGTTTCTATAAAATAAATTAATTTTACAACTAGGTTATCCTTAAAAATGATTTGAGGGCGATACTCAACTCACCATATATCTCAGAAAAATTTTCAAACCCCCCCCATGAGAAATTCCTCTATATAGTTCTAGTTCTGCCAGTAGTTTATAAGTGATTGAGGAAGGGTGAATAAAATTTTGTCTTCATGATGAGATAGGTGGCTATCCGTAAAGCAGAGATTTGTGAAAATAGAGAGTAGATGAGCCAGCAGTAGGGTAGCCTCTATCGAAATAAAACTCCCAAAATGTGTAACGTTTCGGCTTTAATTTTATTTTATATTTTATAAAATTTTGTTCGAAACGTCTCCATTCGGCTTTTGGCTTTCAAGGGCTTTTTTTCTACTTCCTTCACCAGACTCCAACAGCAACTGACTACTAATTAATCAAATATTGTATTTTTATTTATTTTCAAGAAAAAAACCTTAAACATTTCATACTGTCTATTTTTCATCTTGGCACCACCTTTTTTTAACACATACAAATGGAAAAAGGTGAATACTAGACAGGGGGACTCATTTTCCAAAAGTATTGTAGTATTTTGTTGCTAAGATTAAATCTTTTTTTATTTGGTTATCCTCCCCCTTCTCTACCTTCCCAAAAAAACTTTTCTGGGTTAAATCCCCATTGGCATTTAAAGAAAATCAATCCAATATAGGTAACCAGTTACAATTGTATTGAAAGTTAAAATTATGCATCTCAGTGAAACGATATCGATTTTCATGTATAATAAAATAAATCAGCATCTTTAACAAAATATTTCGCTACGCCTATACATAGAAATCTTTTATTTATTCAGATTAAAATAAAGAAGAATGATTTAAAACAATGAGAATAGAAGTTAATAAATTTATTTTTTATTTCTATTATCAGAAGGGCGGGATCAATTCCGCATCCCACACACATAAAATACAGCAAAATTTGAAAATTAAATGTATAATCAAATCAGAGTTGTAAATTAAATTAAGAGTAGAATGTGGAGAATAGAGAGAGAGAGTGGGAGGTTTAGACAAGTGTGATAATTTTTAATTGAGTTCAACTTCGATACGATTAGTTTAAACTAGATATTTGTGGGTGAGTGGTATCGATTTCAGATTAGCCAGCCGGGTAACCGGGGGCTGAGCCCCTGTTGCCTGCCAATCGCGCCCTAGTTGTTCCTTAGGGAGAGAGTATAGAGCCCTCCGGGTCTCAAATCGCCCCAACTGTTAATCGTAATGAACAGTTGCGTTTCGTTCCTGCCAACTTGTAGCATACGCTTTTAACAGTCTCTTAAAAGTGTCTGAGTTAACACACAAAGAATTTTGAAAAACGAAAAACCATTTTATATATATGAAAAAGAAATATAGTGGTATGAAAGTTTTTAGTTTTTAAAAAGAATCCGAAATAACGGAAAGTAACAAAGTGCAAAACAAAAGTATCAACTCAAAATTTTCATATTCTTTTCAAAAACAAGTTGAATGAAGAGATGGGCAAAACTTTTTCTAAATCAGGGCTATCCAAAACGCGGTCTTCACCTATCAATTTAATAAAGATTGTAGCAGAAATAAGAAATGCGGTTCTTTTTTCATATGAATTTATTTCTTCTCAGATGGCGTTTCGTTCAGAGTATGGGCCATCCTCAGAATCAGAAGAAAATCATTATTTTTATGTCAAAATGTTAGTACAATGAATCAAATATTACTCAGCATAACAGTTGAAAGGGCTTAACTATATATACTATATCACTCAGAGATCAAACTTTGATTTGTTTCATTATTATCCACTGACATTCAAATAATGACTTTCTTCTAGTTCTGTGGATGCTCCATACACGGAGCGAAATGTCAGATGAGAAGAAATAAATTTAAATGAAAAAAGAATAGCTGCATTTCTCATTTCTGCTCCAATCTTTATGAAATTACATCACAGCTATATATATACTTAAAAATTTTATATAAAAATTACTTCCTAAGTCAAAAAAAATAGTCAAAAAGTGGGATAAAAAATAATATAATTTAATATTCTATCTAACAAGTTAGAAGTTATTTAACCTAAAATAACTTTGTGAAATTTATTTCTAATTTATACATTATTTTTAATGCGGTCTATCATCTTGTTGGTTCGTTTCAAAACAATTCACTTGTATAGATATATATGTTAACGTTGTTATTAACTAAAAATGGGTCCTTCAGGTATGAACTATTTCAAAAGAACGAGTCTTCTTTATTTAAGAGGAAACTTTGCCAGTTGGTAGCAGTGAACTAATATTTTCCTCTAATTAATATTAAATGATTTTTGAATGATGAGGCTTAGTGATTTAAAAAAAAGTGGAAAAAAGAAAAAAATAGTATGAGTGAAAAGGCCGCCACAAGTATCGCTGAAATCAAGCAAGTCCAAGAGCTGTGTCCACGGATGGGGTATTTCTTCACGTTCTCTTCCTTTGGAAATTTTGCTTATCTCTAATTTTCTAGCTAGTCAGAAAAACCTCTAAAAAAAAAGTTAAAAAAAACATCATTTAGCTCCAAATAAAAGTTCTTGTTACGCTTCTGAATTTTTAAAAATCCATGAGAGCTCAACCTAACTCTCGATGGTCCTAATGATAAAGGAAGTTTATTTTTGCCCGTTAGATACTAAATCACTAAAAAATTGAGATTCAAAGATTTACTATTTTTCTATCAAAAAGACAAGTGAAAAGACAAAGAAATTGATGAAAAAAAATATAAAAATAAGATGACAAGAAAATCAACAAAAAGAGAGAAATATTTGAGTTAGGGTGAGCACAAAGGACGGGAGCATTGATATTGTAAATTGATTGAATTACTGTTAGAAGCCGAAAAGGGATGGCACCAAGACAATCAAAGAGATGAGATCTCCTTGGCTTTGAAAGTTTTTTTTTTGCGATCCCGAGGGAGTGTCCTCTCGTCCTGTACACATTGTCGGACAATCAGCCGGGGTTTATCGGCCTATAGAACCAAAAAGGGGACAATTTGCCATATCAATTTCCCTGTGGATCACTCAATTACAAAAATACATTTAGGAAAATTAAATTTTTTTTTGGTGCCATAAAATATAAAATATTTCAAATTTATGTAAATCATGAAAATATTAATAACGTTCTCTTCTAAGAGAAATTGGAAGTATTGCATTAGATGAAATCATGCTTAGGATATTAACGATATTCTTACATTAAAAAAAAAGAGAGGATTTTTTTACCTAGGCATCTGCGTAAAGAATAAATTTTTTATTGAAATAATTGACCTATTTTAATGATTTTTGTTTTACTGTTTTTTCATTTCACTGATGGTTTTCATTGTCATGTCCTTATTAACACTTATATACTTACGAAAGCAGGGAGGAAGAAGGAAGGCAGGTCGTAATGTGTAGAAAAATTCAGGAGTGACGAAGATAGGAAGAGTGATTTTTGAGTGATTGTTTTATTTTATATAATAAATTATTTTTTCGGCAACTGAGACAATTTAGTCTCCCTCCGTATTAATTTGGAAGCAACATAATTTTAATAAATTTTATCGTTTAGAGTGGGAAGAGAACTAGTGACCTTTAGAACGCGAAGAAAAATCTCCACCTCTGCTCAAATAATCAGGGGTTATTTTATTTATTAACATTAAAAAAAATATTCCTTGTTATTTTTAATATCACAAAACGGTACCTGCTTAAAAAATCTGCTTCGTATTTTTTGAAAATAAAATTTTTTGATAATAAAATTCTAGATCCTTACCTCTCAATCTTTCTGCCCTTTTGTTTGATAAAATAATAATTTTGATAAGTTTATTTTCACTTATAATTGAGGCCCATAAAAAATTGCCACAGTAAAGAAAGCTATATCTGGGCAGTTTTCGCATTCTAGACATAATGACATTACTCTAAAACCGTAAACGCCCAAAGATGCTTCTTCCACGCTACTTCAGACAAATTATAAGCTTCGTTCCCATTTTCCCCGATTTTTTGTAGGAAGGAGGGACAACACGTCCATGACTTTTTCCCTGTCTCTTTTTACTTTTTCTTACCTATATATGTAATATATAGTATAGAAAAAGTGTTGCGATGTCATGAAAATTTTTTATTAGGAATATGTAAATATTATATTTTGTTTTAATTTATTTATAGAAAATCGGGCAATATATCTTAGAATTTGTAGTTTCATTACTACTACTACTACTACTACTTGAAACGTGCAATATTTATTACTTTCAATTAGGAAAGAAATAGTTAAGAGTTAAGATGATTTAAATGATAATAATTCAATATTATCTAAAATTATTTAAGAATTTTGATTGGGCAAAAATTGCAGTCGAATTGGTCAGAGAGAGAAACAACGATCGGATCCCCTTACATGCATGCGAGAGCCCTTTGCACGCTCCCTGTTAGAAATTTATTAAATATTTATAAAGGGTCAGCGCATCTAGGGTCCCTGCCTGTTTATTGTTAGCTTCGTGACATGGCATGAATGTTTTGGATAATTCTTTTCGAATTAATGATAGTGATAAAAATGCGCTTGGTATATAAAATAGGGTGTGTTTATTATTAACCAGGCTATATCATTATTTTTTTGCAAATTTTTATATGGAAATAATTGAGAGAAATACATTTAAAAAATTGGCGGATCTTAGACTTTAGTTTTTTAATGCACTTAGTAAAAATAAAAAAGCCTAGAAATTAGTTATTTTAAATAAAAAATTTTGAATCCTAAACGACACCTAAACTAAGATATAAAATAATTAGCATGAAACATTAAAAAACATCTTTCAAATATACCTACAAATTTTTGTACAATTCAAAGAGATGGGTGAGTAGCAAATCTCATAAATTCCCAAATGAAACTCAGAATTTTTGTAGTAAATAGCTGACTGAGGGAAGGGAGAAAAGAGATCTTCCAAACCTTTTCCTCCTTTTCCTTTTAAATTATACCTTCTCTGAGATTCCAAAAATTTAATTATTATATATTTCATCATAAAAGAAATAAGGATAATATATAATAATATATAGAACATTACAGATGTAATTATATTGATTTTCATATCTGTTTCCTAAAGAATCCAACCCTTAAAAGTGTATATATTCTTAAGAGAATGTTATTTCAGATTGATAAATCTTATGAAGCAAATTAAGTGAAGTAGCACACGCAACTATAAATCAAAAACTCAATTGACTTAAGTAATAAACTAGAAAATGGAAAATCACAAGATAAATGAAAGGAAACTTTTTTCAAAGGAATAATAGAAATTCCAAAAAAAAAAAATGAAGCAATTTTTCAATATGACATATTAATTTTAATCAAGTAAATAAAGAGCAATACTTGAAAAAAATTTATTATATTTGATGAAGATTTTCCAAAATTTTATAAAATGAGAAAAGATCTGGTGAACCAAGTAGTTAAGGAATTCACAAATTAAACCTGTTATTATATGTCAAATTATAATATTCATTCTCCATTCTTGTTAAGTTAGATGTGGCATGAGGCGGTTGGGTCGTATCTCATCACATTTCAAAATCCGCCTGTCATATATTCATGCCTATGAACTAACTAGCAAATGGGACGGATTTTTGCATATGATCCGATCCGTCACAATGGGCTCCATAGGAAGGCAGATTTTGAAATGTGATTAGATGAGATCCAATGCCCGCCTCGATGCATGCGTCTAGCTTTAAGGACTGGGATTAACGAGCAGAAAAAATTGTTTTTTATTTTATTTTTTTTCCTCCAAAATTTGATACTTTTTCAAGAGGGGGAGGGAACAAATTTTGAAAATCAAGGGGTACCAGCAGGTGAAAAGGTTAAGAACCACTGTATTAGATGGAACCAATTTATTTAACATCATTTTATAAAAGAAAAAAAATTCTGTTTTTTCAATCGATTTGAATTTTTTTATTGCAATGTCGTAGAATGAAGAAGACCATGTCTGGGGCGAGACGCAAGAGCTACCGATCCGTTCATTCTCGATCTCGATACTAGTTAATTTCGACTTTGATATGTATGGATGCATGTTCTTTAGAGCAGCGGTTCTTAACCATTTATTATGGGCCTCCTTTTTTTGTTACAGACCTCCGATTATTTTGGGTCTTAAATCCTAAAGATGATTAAATAATCATTTAAATTGCACACCAAACCCCAGGGGTCCGTGGAACAAGGTGAAGAACCGCTACCCTAGTTAAGTTTGGAGTGATATCGGCAGCTTTTGTCTACAGCCAACACTTCTGCATTAAAAAACGATCAACTTGAAAAAATACTTATGTATTTATGTATAAAAAAGGAAAATTTAGGTCGCGTTAAATTTGGCCCATCTAATACAGTAAAAACTTGATTATCTTAACTAATAGAGGTTAGGGATTAATCAAATACAAATTAAAAAAAAATAATTAAAAATTTGTAAAAAAAATGCAACGACAATTTTAATTTTAGTTTATTTCATCTTTTTCGTTTGAACTAGAAAAGCTGGACTCCCCGCATCCGGATAATTGAAAATCTAGATAATCGAGTTCCTATTGCAATTTAATCTTTATTAAATTTAGGAATAAGAAAGCAAAAGTTTAGATTATATTAATGTATAGTAAGCGAGGTTGTCTGTTTCTATCACCAAACACTTCACGTCAGTTTTTCTCTCAATTTGCAGAGGTGTGTTGAAAAAAAAGAGGAAAAAGACCTCAAGCTGGTTATCTGAAGAGATGACTGTCAGCCGGTTTAGGATGTCATGGGGGGCAGCACAGTGACCCAAGTTAATCAAACATTGCCCTCTGGGGTGCGGGGTTTGTTTGTGGGGGTGGTGGTTAGTAGCTGATCGATCTGAAGGCATCAGCTGTTCGAGGGTGGAGGTTATGCTTAGCCGCCCCCAGCTGAGCCAGGTGCCAAGAGAGAGAGAGAACTGTCCAGGTGCGTCCTGGAGACGGAGGCTGGGCCACACTCCAATTAACGTCTCTGTCCTTTTATTTTATTCCAAAGTTCTAATTGGTTCTATATGTTTATAATAATTTATTGTCCTTTTTTAAAATGGATTATTGATATAACTAAGTATCCAGCTGCCAATAAATAAGGATTCATTTTTGAAATTTATCACTTTGTAATCCAAAATACCGAAGGCATTAAAATAAAAAGGCCTATATTATAAAAGTAATTTATTCTATGATGGTAAGTCGAAGTGGGATAGTGAAGAAAAAAATTCTATTTATTTCCGTAGATATTTCGAGGGTATATCACACTCATCACCAAGATGAAAATAATGTCAAAAAGTCAGATGAATATGAATTTTCATTCAAATACAAATCGTTGTAAATGTCGAAAAAAAATATATATATCAAATATAATATATATATCAAAAATAAATAGACAAAATGTATCTTTTGTTTCGTCTTAATTGATAATTAGAAGACCAACGAGAAATCCAAAAAAAAAAAAACTAAATTTAATAATTTTGAATTTCAAGAAGCTCTTCTAATTATCCACGGGGCAAAAGATACAGGTTGTGTAATTGAGAGAGATAGTATATACTCGTATACCACTATGATCAAAAAGTAAGGTGACTTTTGTGTGTTTTACATATCCATATAATCTTTGTTAAGTTGGTAAGACTGTCCTTGACATCTGTCACAACTTTCATTTGATTTCGTTTGTTAGACGGTATAGCGTCTTTAATTAAAAATTTTTGTCGGCGATTGTTTCAAATGACTTCTACGGACTTACAAAGTGGTTTCTTCAACCAAGGAACAGGAAAAAGTCACACGATGGCATATCTGATTATAATGGTGTTTGTGGAGCGGTATTTGTTTAATTTTTAGCGAAAAAGCGAAGAATAATTAAAGTGCAAAAACCATGTTTTGCCTGGACCTTTTTTTCGAATGGTGTCATTCCAACGACGCGTAACGTTTAAATATTCTTTATTAAGTGTTTGAATAGTTAGAAGGAATTCTTTGTGAACAACACTAAAGTAATCGAAGAAAACAGTTAACATAACATGATCATCACTTGTACCACTTGTAAATATTTTTTTTAATATAGTAACATTTTCTTAACATTTTTAATGCATAATACAAGAAATTTCGTTTTTAGACAAAATTTGATGAAATTTTTGTGCTTGATTAATTTACCCCCGACAAAAATTTTTACAATTACAAAAGGCACAAACCTAACTAATGAAATCATATGAAACTTCTGTCAGATGTTAAGAAAGTCATACTAACTTAAAATATAAATGATTGGGCCACAGATAGACAGACAGTTGTCAAAACTCCCTAGAAATTAATAACAGAGAATATAATGAATGTAGGAGCTTTTGAGTAATTAATTAAAAAATTGTTTTGTGATTTGGTTATATGGGTTGACTACTTTCCACCTACCAAACTTGAACGAAATTACAAAACTACCTGCTATTTATTTAATCAATTTTCATAATCTCATCATCCCATTAAAATTAGAAATAGATTATACTGGGGCAAGTCTTATAGAGCCAGACAGGTAGGGAAGGATTCATAGGCGATTAGAGGTATCGAAGTAGAGAAACGAGAGAAACATTCTTGTGCTTGGTAAGAGATGATGTGGAGGGTTATCTTTTGGCCTCCACTTTTAGAGTGGGTAACTTGGCAGTTCGAATAAAATGTATTTAATAATACATTTATATTCTGTCCGTCTTAAAAGAGATTGGACAACGCTTTCTTTTGCTATCCTAATGGATAATTAAAAGAAGTACATGAAAACAAAAATCTTCAAATTCCATAATGTTATAACAAATATAAAAATGACTATTTTTGGTTTTGGTACTTTTCTAATTATCCATCAAAAAACAAAAGAAAGTGTTTGTCCAATCTCTTTTAAGACAGATAGTAGTTTCAATGGAATGCAAATTATATGATAAATGTGTACATTTTTTTATAAATTAATCACATAAACCAAATAATAATAACATCTTTTTAATTGAGAAGCTAAGGTTATAGAAATATATTGAAATCCCAAAGGTAACATAATTTTAAATGATAGTCCACAAATTATTAATCCCATCAATTAATAATCCATAGAGAGACAATATCCCATAAACCTCACGGGAGATTTTATATATGACGATTAGAAGTGTGCAGGTGTTTTATTGACTTTTGGGACAAATTGGTCATTATTATTGCCTTAAATAGAAGATCATTTAAAATGAAAACAAATGATTCAGTACCTTTAATCATAAACTATAACTTCCCTTAATGTCCAGGATTTTTAAAGTCTTCATTTTTGAGAATAAGTGTTTCTTTGATTAAAGAAAGTAAATCATAGAATGTGTTATAATTTAAATTTTTTAAGAAGTTTTTAAATAAAATTATCTGCAAAATAACATTTTACTTTTTATATCTTCAGTTCTTAATTAAATATCATCAAAGGGAAAATAAAATTTATTTTGACATGAAAAAAATGAAATAAAAAAATTACATTATAAATCACCTTTTTTAATCAAAGTTTTTATTAAATATATTTATATGTATGAATGAAAAAAATGGTAATTTGTTTATACCAGAGGAAAATTAAGAGTATATATGCTGTTAAAAACATTTTAAAATGAAGGGAATTTCATTTTTCTTAAGTAAACCAAAAATAATAATATTAAACTAGAGTGAGATCTGTCTACAACGCGTTTCTTATCAAAGATCCGTCCCTACTGAACTTGTCCTCCCCTAAATCAATCTAAAATGAAAGCAAGTTTGAAATAATTGATGATGGCGGCAATGATCGTGATCATTTTGGATCTAAATCCCTAGATCCTATTCGATCCAAGATGTTGGATTTAGATTGAAATCCGGAAAAGGATCTAGGATGAGATTGTAAATCCTTTTTCCGAGGATTTTCCTGGATTTAAGTTTAAAAAAATTATATTTTTATTCATGGCGACCCAGGTCATGACTCTGTGCATGGGCGACATGTTGCTAATCGTTTCCTTAAAATGCCCTTTCTATCTATCGGTAGCCATAACTCATTTTCAGTCTTTTAATAATTTTATAAGATTATATAACTAACAATTTATAAGATAGAATTTAATTTCGATTTGTTTTTATTTTAACAATTTTTCATTTCAGCTATATTAAGTATAACATTATATGGATATAGAGGGTCGGAGGAATGGGGGAGAGGGGGAGGAGAGGAGGGATAATTATTTCTGAGTTTTAAAAGATTTGGTCCAGCGGATCGAGGTATGCGATAAATAGAGGGGGATTTTTTACTCCTCCCTGCGGACCGATTTAATTTAATTTACCACTCCTTAGGTTAAAAAGTTGTTAAGATTCATCCTTTACCGAAGAGTAGTTCTAGAGATATAAACCACACACACATATATACACATTCTTTAATCCTTTTGTCTTTAAGATATTTTTGAAAATTGGGGGGTTGTTATTCTTACTAGGACGGGAAAATAAAATTTCTTAAATAAAGCAATTAAAATTATTTAAATGAGTATTAAGGAACCTGGAGTGACAATGCAGAAAAAGGGCGAGGGCAGTATTTTTTTTTCGATTAATCAAATTTTAAGTTAATTTCTCCAATTACAAGAACTGACTTGTTCAACAGATAAATTTGGATTTGATAATTTCATTCCCGAAAATGTTCAAATAGATATCCAGAAATTGAGATTAGGATATTTTAATATAATCGCCGATCATATTTTATTTATTGGCCGTATGAAGGTTTCTCTCGGGACGAATTCGACCAGCGAATTAGTTAGATTATTCCTTTTAAGGTTATTAATCTTGACTATGTTAAAACCTCTCTGTCATGGGGTGGGGGAAAGTGACGATTTTCTGAGTTACAGCTTCAATTATTAAAGGTATTTTAACGTAATGAACTAAATTCAAAAATATCAAATAATAGAGAAATGTAGAAAAATTAGGGCAATGTCGAAATCGACTTATAAGTCCTTAAATTGAGAAAAAGAATTTTTTGGTAGAAAAGAAAACATGTTGGTATCCATTGGGGAGCTATATATTTTTATTCGATTGTCAAGATTATTCATGGCCCATGAACCATTCTTTTTTGTAATAAATCCTCATATTGAAAGATTGTGAGATATCGAACGAAAATGGGTTAGAAACATAAAAAAATAAATAAATGTTAATATTGTATAAAATTTTATATCTATAAATGGAATTTTTAATACTTTCTTATTCTAAAAGAAATGAGATAGAAAACCATGAGATATTAACATAACACTGATCCTAGAATGTTCAAAACAAAAACTCAGCCCACGTATAAATGTTAATCTCTGTTTGTCTAATAATGAACGTGTATTAAAGCAAGATACTCCCGGAATAGTAAGTAATTATAATATTTATTATTCAATGAAATAATGTCCATTATATAAAGGTTTTCAGTATTTGGATGTTTATTTTGGTTAAATACAAAAGCGTAATAAAAAGCAACGATTTTAAAATTTTGTCATTAGCAAAGTTTTGCATTTTTGGCCAAGAGACCGGAAATTGGCAAATTTGTCCAATAAAATCCAAATAAACAAAATGTCAAAACTTTGTTGGCATTTTTCCTCTTCTCCCTGCTCCCTTGCCTATAAAATGTTCTTGTTACGACCCTTAGCGAACGGGTCCAAAGAAATCGTCCGTTATCTCGAGGTGTCCGGTATTCCGAACAGGTCTACTCAGAAAGGAGATAAGCATTGTAATCATACCAATAATAAATATGATTGAAATGTGATCTTTATATAATAATCCGATTTATTTTATCATTAGTAGGTTTATTTATATTGGACCCATAATTCTAAATTATTATTAATTAAATTTAAATCATAATCTTGAACCCATTAACTTCAAAAGATAAAATTTTTAATCCTCATTTTGATAAATTTTGGGTAGGAATTATTAAGTCGGGAGTCTTTTAGAAATGTGTTTGAAAAAAAAATTTCAATCATTCTCTCAATAAAAATAATGATAGAATTGAAGAAAAAAAATTAAAAACTTAGGCCAAAAAACTTATCATATATTGATGATGTGCTTTAAATTAGTATTTGATACAAAGGATCCGAATCATTTAAAAGATGATGTTGTTTAACTTGAATAAGTTTAATTTTTCTTAACATCTGATTATAATGAATTGATTTTAAAAAGTACCACTGTACGAGAAAATTCTCTGCTTTTTAGGCTGTTCTTTTCTTAATAAACTAAAAAAACTTTAATATATTGATATGGTAAGAATAGCAAAATTTAAGGAGAGGGATTCAATTTCATCTTCCTTTTGTGCTGAAGGGAATTTTCTTATTTGCAATATTGACCTTTTTCCCTATTACTCAGAATTTATTTTTAATAGTTATAAAAAATTCAAATAAGATAAAAAGGTATTAATAAATTTTTCAGGGCCCGCCATGAAATTGTTAGATATTTGCTCTCCCCCCCCCCTGAAAAATTTTCTTGTTATGTACCTGACTTGGTTACCATATAAAATATATACTATTTAAAATCAAAGTGTAGCTTTACTCACAACTGAAGACTTTATATTTACGGGAGAGTGAAGTATTTTATGCTCACCTGAAAAAACAAAAAAAGAAATTAAAGTTAGTAAAAAGTCTAAATAAACAGTAAAAAATTTTAATTGAAAATTATTAATGAAGTAATTAAGATTCTCTTCCCGTTCCGAGCGACAAAATTTTTTCATTAATATAAATAAATAAGGACGTATAAATGACATATAAATGGCCTCTGATGCCGAAAAAGACTTATAAAAAAATAATAATAATCTTTTCTGTTATTATTTATTGATTTTTTTTTTTTTTAATTCAATAGATATGAAAAATTTTTTCGGATATAATAATAAGCAAACGTAAAGATACTTAAATTCATAATTTAAAATAATCACAATCCGGAGTCACCAATGTAAATAATTTTAAAAATTAAATTTTTTTTTGTAGGTATCTTTTGAAAATCAGTCATTATAAAATCCCTCAAGTTTGCATACTTATACAGGAAGCTAATTAAAGTAATTAATTTTATCAATTTTAAGGGGGAAATTACGGATTAGACGTGATCTTAACGGACTCACTACAAAGCTTACTTGCTCCCTTTTGAGAAAGTCATTCTTTAATAATAAAATAGAAGTTTATGGATACTTAGATGGGTCATTCGGATTAAGTTCAATGTATTATTCATTTCTCATCAAACGAATGTCAAATTAAATTTTGGGCAGACAAGAACACTATAAAGTACCAAGTCAATGTCTTATCAAAAGTGAAGAATTTTTTATCCTATAATAAATATTAGAAAAATTAAAAAGCGAAAAGGACTTATTAATCCAGCTCTGTAGGTTCGGCACAAAAAATTAAATGAAAAAGTTACATTCTACAAGTTTTTATTTGCTTAATTATATATATTTTTTTACAATTTAAACATCCTTCGTTTAAAATTAAAAGTTGGATGAGACATCCACCGGGCAGGAATGGAAAGAGGGCAGAATAGAAATTAAAAGGTCATAAAAAAATCGAGGCAGTACATGTACATGGTATTGTTAGTTAAAATTCGACTTCCGTTAAAATCCCAACAAACATTGGACCATCAATTTATAATTTAATTAATGAAATAATTTTTGGACCTTTAATAAAGTGTAGAAAATTCTTTATTATTATTATGTATTATTCAATAGTTGTTTTCAAAATAAATCTTATTTAGTATCTTCAAATCGTTAAACTGTCGTAAAAATTTACAAATTACAATGCGAAGTGTCAAGTGCCTATAAAAATGTCGCAATCTTTAGAATGTGAGTGTTTCGCAAATTGCTTTTAATTTAATCGATTTTGTTTTTGGAACGTGTTTGTTGGGAAGTAAAAGGGGTAAGAGAAAGAGAGAGAGCGAAAAACTTTGTAGAAAAAATAAAGAACTAAAGAGGAAAAAAAGAAAATAAAGTAGTGAGTGAATTGATTCCAAGTTG